>VZRW01005210.1:60585-294120 GCA_013398125.1 Aegotheles bennettii
GAAGAGGGAGCAGTAATTAATCACACAAAACACAATTACCTCAAACGTCAGCAACCCTACAAACAGTTTGAACCAGGGCTGTTTGCTCTGGGCTTTCTGCTGCCAAGAACACCCAGATGATGGGAGTTACAGAAAGCCTGAAGAGGAAACCACGCAAGGGCTTGATGGCATTTCTCAGCAGCTTTCTGACCTTCTCCCTCTCTCTTATTTACATCTGTGATTTTATCCTTTTCCAGCTGTTCTACCCCTTTGGTTCTTGTTAGAACCAACAGGCATGTGCTAGGAGGGATGCATATGTCAACTTCCCAAAGCCAGCTTTGCTCTGCTCCAAGGAAAAGCCCTTAACAGCTGCAACTGCCACCAACTTGAACAAGAAGCCGCCTTTCTTCCCACTTTTTTCTTATCCTCCATAGGATTTCTAATGTCCAGGCCCAGTGCTAATTAACAGAAGGAAAAAAAGCCCTCCCACTCCACAAGAAAAATGCACTTAATTAGGTAGCAGAGCTCTAATGCCTCCAGCACTCTCTGGTTTCATCTTCACAGTTGTCCATTTTTGATGGAAAATTTGTGCTGATTTCATGGTGGCCGCTTGGAGAAAAGTCACCACACTTCATGGTTATTTCATAACTGGGGGGGATAAGTGGTGAACAATGATTTAATTAGGTTTCTGTAATCACATCTCAATTTCCAAACGGTTGCCCATACGTATTAGCATGGAATGATCTCAGTTACTGGATTTCCTTTAACTCTGTGACTTTAACGCTGATGGAAACTAAGAAAAGATCAACATCATAAACTAAAGCAGAAACTCTGCCCACAGGACACGTACACCATTCACAGAGCAGCTCCCACGTCCTCTCACTGCAGCCACATCCACATGCAAAACCCACGTCCATATCCTACCAGTGCAAACATTCCTACTGGAGACAACGCTGATGGATCAAGCCCAACCCTGAAAAAAGGAGCATCCTGGTGCTTCCACCAGTTAAGATAACTTGGATGGCAGACAAAGGAAAAGCTCAGCCAAAAACCGTGTGGCATCCCTTCATCCTTGACTTCAAACCCTTACCCCAACACATCTTCTAAAGTCTTACTGTGTGATGTACTGTAGGTGAACCTGCTCCGGTAGGGGGGTTGGACTAGATGATCCTTCGAGGTCTCTTCCAACCCTAGAATTCTGTGATTCTGTGGAACACATCTGTTCTACCAACACTTCCATGGTAAAATAGTCAGAGTGCCTCTCCTGTGAATTGTATAGATACAATTTAATGAGTCTTGATGCTCTGTCTTGGCCACAGGACTGGGTCAGACTGTTTATGGATGTGTTACTGTTGACATAAATATCAGGGCAATAAAACCTAACTAGACCCCAAAGAAAAACCCAATCAGTGCTGTCTGCCTTCTAATTCCTCATTAGATAGAGTGTCAAAGCCTCGGCTCAGCTCAGCTGCCTGTACAATCACTCCATCTGTTCCAGCCCTCAGTTTCAATAGGAATTGAAATCAACATAATTCCTAAAAATGTAAAAACGTCTCCGATTCCCAAGCTCCTTTGTCTCTCAGCAAATTTTATACCCTCCTGTTTGGCACAGTGAGCTTTTCAAGTGCTACCAAGCTGATTATATTAGAGAATACTACAAATGGGATAACTCCAACCCCTCCTAGAGAGCTCTCGTAAAGCTCCATGGTTGGATGGGAACTGGAACAGATGGGCGAGCTCCGCCACGCGCGGCGTTCACCCTGCTGTGCTCTGCCTGGTGGCCAATAACACATTCACAAAGTACAGATCTAAAAATAAGATAAACCAGAAGATGTTCCAAAGCTTTTAACACAAGGTTGGAAAGGCAGGTGACCACTTGGTGACATACTTCTGCTGTGGTTACAAACAGCCTCTTCCATGAGCATGGCAGCATCTCAATGTCTAAAAGAGAGGAGGCATTTCAAAGGGAAAGGCATGTTTCAAGGCAAATTAGTGGCCATTCGTCCATTACAGCTGAAATACTTCAACCATCACCTCATTACATATAGAGTAATAGCAACAAGAGTGCAACGAGGGCCATAATTGGACTGGAGAAATGGAGCAGGAGTCCTGGGGGGAGAGTGGCAACGCTCCAGTCGGCGCTGCTCTATAAAACAATCTCTGGTTTTGCTGCTGAGAACACAAATTCCCACCAGATTCAACAGGAGCTTTGGGTGCCCAGAGTCTTTAATCTCAGTCCATTTGAAGTCTTAAACCCCCATCTTTCCTCCGTGCCACCAGTGAGTTGAATGCCACATTTTCCCAGTTGGCCTGTGAGTTCTTAGATATCCAAGAGTGAGGACTGGCCAAAGGAATTCAGACAACCCCAAGATGCTCTTGAGGGGTCTGGTGTGGAAAACGTTCTGGTTCTATAGTGAGGGTTCTCCTCTTGTGGACTAGGATTTCTTCTGCAAGCCACCCGTGCAAGGCAGAGCTCCCATCCCCAACGCAGTGGACTCCTACAGATCCAACTCTCCCATTCCCATAGTACTATTCAAAAACCTCCCAGTTAATATATATATAATATCTATATCTATATAATATCTATCTCTATATATACACACTCAGCTGAAGTATTTACTCCTAGGTAGACACGTTTGCACTTTACAGTGGTAGCACAACATAAGCAGCGCAGCACTGTGTGTCTTTGGTCCCTAAATCCAATCCCAAGGGAATATCCTAACCCTTGGGGGGGGACACAACCACCAAACACATGCAAAATCCATTTAAAAATCTATTCCTTTCCCCTGAGTGGGTATCAAAAAGCCTCATCCTGCAGCGAGCTCCAAGTGAGCAGGTCTCTGCCCTTGTTTGTAGGGTGATCATTCCCTTAAACAACCAAAACAAGCTCTATTCTTCATTCCTTATGCCGACAGGCACCAAGGCTAATTGTTTAGAATTGCATTTCAAATGTCCCAGATGAGAGAAGTGCCAGGAGGTAGAGGTAAATCACACAACTACCCACTTGCTGCCTCAGAGTTTAAATAAATAGAAATTCGGGGCTAATTAATATTTAGGAAATGCAAAACTTGTCATCTTAAATCAGGCTGAAACACAATAATCACATTAGGTGCTTACATCAGCAAAATACCACCGAAACCCTAAGTGTTAGTGAGCTACGTGTGTATTTATCCACTTAATTGACTCCTGGCTCTAACAGAACTCTATTACCCAAGACTCAGAAGGAAATTTAATTCTGATCTGTACGTTTGCACTCAAGGACTTCTGCTGGACTTCAGCTTCTTTGCAGTGGCAGAACAGAAGGGCTCCATCCTTCCAGGTGCAATACTATGGGGGTTGAGCAACAAACGTGACATTTAGCTGCTCAGGCAATGCCCTTCCATTCAGATTTTGGACATTTTTCATCCTGTTCTACTCCAGTTTGCACAAATGCCTTGTGCTAGAGTGGAAGTGTTGCAGACTGATGAACTGCTTGACCATTATTTCCCACACAGGCTGGTTAGGAAAACCCAAAACCTCCCATTTTTTGCAAACGCCTTCCAAAGCCACAATGCATGTGACAACTTGACATAGCAGGCAGCTGTACAATGCTGCTATTAAAACCCCACACACATTTAATAATCTCTCTGCTGTAAGAAAGCCCACCTTGCACTAATGCACCACTATGAAAACCTTCACGTGTCCTCCTTGGCACCTTCCAAGCCAAACCATGATCAACTCAGCTAATTACACCTCTCGGATCAAAAGCTGATTCCAACAGGCATCATTCTGAGATTTACCACACTTGGGCTGAGCAGAGGAATGTAAATAAATTTACTGGACTGCCAGCACACAGGAATTAACCTATTAAAGACATGGTCTGGAATTGCACTGGGAAACAGAACAGAAGCTCCTGGAGAAGCGATGTTGCCTGTGCCGTGCAAAGAAACCTTGCTGAAATCAACAGGACTCCTTTTGCAGGCTCAGCATTTCTGAACCAGGTCTTATTTCAGCAGCTCTAGCCAGTTTCTGAGTGTTTGCAATGAAATAACCTGGCCTAGAGGTAAGAATTCCCAATTCCCAGCCCAGGTACTGATGTTAAACGCTGATGCCAGCTCTTGGCTGAAGAGAATCCCTGATCTAAGATAAATCCTGGGCTTGCAGCTACTGGAGAGATATGGGAGGTGGTGCAGCCAAGAGGAGCCCACAACACCGGGGCAGCACGAGGAGGTGACCCCACTGTGTGTTCCCAGATCTGAAATGAATGAAGCCTCAGTGCTAGGGGTATCGGGCAAAGCAACAGAAGGGACACGTTGTTGAGCTCCAATGCTCCAAGACAAGGCAACTGCAACAAAACCACTCTCCCGCCCTGCCTTGGGAAATAAAATCAAATACAGGGAGCTGGTTTTTCCTGCTCAATGAGGAAACAGAGATAAGGTTCATGCACAAAGGCACAGTGACACTCCTGCTTCACTCAAACACAGAAATCCACGTTTCAGATCCTTTTCAGAGACCTGCACAGATAGAGAGAGCTCCTTTGATTTCCACTCCGCCAGCACAGGTATTGGAACAAAGATTTTGATGGATACTCAAGCCCATGGCAGTGCCTGCTCCTTTATATAGCAACAGTAGGGCTCTGCTGGCACTGTCCCAGGGACAAATGCCCCCCCCTAACTGGGATGTTTTTGGCTCTGGCCCCTGGTAGCAGCCAGAAGGTGCTCAGGGTGGTGCGATGCTGGGGAGGAGGAGTGGAAGGTGCTCTGTCCTCATTCGTGTTCTCACACAGTAGATGATGACTGCCTGTGGTTACCAAAGCCAGGGAACATCAGAGTCATGAAGGTCTGGCAGAGGGAAGGAGCCTGTCACCCTTCCAGGGATGGAGAAGCAGCCACCGACATGGAGAAGCATGAGGACACCAAACAAAGTGAAATCCTCGCAGCGATGGGAGACACCAGCTTCCCTCTCCTACACCTTGGGTGTCTTCCAGAGATGGGTGCAGAGCAATGCAGGCACTACAGCACCACAGGAATAATCCTGCACACTGTGCCTCAGCTCTGGCTTTCATAAAAATCAGCTGCAGGAAGGAGCCTCACAGAGTTGCAAGCAGGGCCTGGAAAAGCTCGTTAAAGGCAGAGCCTGGCAAAGTCATTATTATGCATGTGTCAAGTTTAATTCTGCAAAGAAAGGAATGCCATTAGTGCTCTCTGAGTAATCAATACACACCTCATATCTGCCTACAACAGGGAGCAAACACCGAGGGGGGGGTGAGGACACCAAACAAACCAACACGCACGTTCCCCAAGTCCTCAGACTCCTTCATTTCCATAGCATCCCTGCTGGAGTCATTAGGAGACATTTTGTACTGTTCCCAGCCATGCAGACTTGCCGCAGGCCAGGATTAATGAGTCTGACTTCCACTGACTCAACTGCACCCAGCTCAGACCCACTGGAGGTGCAGCCTCCAAGTTCCAGACAACACACAAATAAAAGGAGAGGACCAGACCCACCAGGAGATTGGCGCTACCGAAAGCCCCATCATTCATCTCTGCCTTTCACCAACGAGCTGGGGGACCTTGTGCCTCGTTCTGCAGCTCAGGAGAAGTCCCAGAAGGCTGAAGCACACCGAGGGAACCTGCCTGTACTCAGATACACATGTTTTTGTGGTTTTACACACACACGTGTACCTATCTCTGTGTAAGCCTGGGCTGAGCTCAATGCACGTGAAAGAAAGGGGGACTTGATGTCAAGAATGGAAAATAACACAAAGTGCTTGTTCATTTTATGGCATCGATTCCAAAGCAAGTCCACCAAGCCACACTGCCACTAACAGTCTGGTTTGCTGCTGGTTCACCCTTCCAAAGCCATCAGAGAAGCTAAGGGGGGGTTGTCATTCCCAGGACTTACCCCAATTAGTCCCCCTGCTCTTGTTTTATTCAAATCAACAAATGCTGATCTTCAGCAGGGAAAAGGAGTTGTTTGAAGTTAAGGGCACTAAGCCTGGGGCTCAGGATCAATTCCTTGCTGAAGTGACCCGTGTGAACTAGAAGTGATCCAGGGCCGCGTGCCTCAGTTTCCCTGTAAAGCCAAGCCAACGCTTTCCTACCGCACACCACAGAGACCATGAACATCCAGGTATGGATGGTGAACATCCAGGTATCATGGCTGTGGCTACAAACAGGGAACATACAATATGTTTAACACACACTGCTGATAACCCTTGCTCTGTTAGCTCTACACTGCAACACTTGATATTTCTATTTTTTAATCGCGTGCTCTGACATTTTCAGTCCCAAACCTTTTACCTGCAACTCAATTCATCAGCAAATGGCTGCATCCCTGCAAAAAACCCTTGGTTCACTCCATACCTCTCCTTTTTAAGAGTCAAAACCCGCCAGTGAAGGTAATTAAACCAAACACATTTGATTATAAACATGACATCATTCCACACTGGATCCCAGAGGAGCTCCAGACCAAACCCCTCGCACAGCACCCACCCCCTTCCACGCACCCTGTGAACGGCTCCACATGCTTAATGGAAAAGAAATCTAATTACCTTCATTTACTCCAGCCCAAAGTAGAAGAGTAAACTATATGTTTAATTATAAACTTTCCACTTTGGGCAGCTATAATTAATGAGTCAAGGAATCATGCAATATGCCTGGAGCAACCTTTATTACTCCGGAGGTACCCGAGCACCGCTCGTGCTTTAGAGCAAGTCACTTCCTATCAGCATTAGGAGCTGAAGTGCCAACCAAAGGCATTAATCACCAGTGCCACAGCTCTAAGGCTTTTAATTACATACAGTATGTATGCTATACATGGGCTGTACACACAGGGCGAGGATAATAAATCGCCTTCCCAGGGCTAGCAAGGGCCTTGGGTTGGTTTATTGTGCATTGTTAAATTTTATGCGGACGCAGGCAAGGTTGGTAGAAAAATGAGGCTGTGGCTCCCATCACTCGTCCCCTGCAGGGCTGACAAACACCAAAGAGTTAACCCAGGCCAGAGGGTGGGATGCTGAGGGGGGCAAGGGAATTTGGGCACCATTTCCAGCTCTGCCACTTAATTTCAACCAAGCTTCTCCCCTCTTGGAGAGAGCCTTGCCTCCAAGTGCCCAGTGGAAATCTCTCCTTCTGCCTCTCCCCAGGTCCTGAACTAGAATTTCTGGATCATTTTATCATTTTTCCCTGTATTTAAGTTAAAATGACATGTCAGAGGGCACAAAGATAACAGTGTCAAGCAAATTACCATCCCCTCCATGCTCTAAGGAGAACATGACAGAAGAGACTGGATGGTTCCCTAGATTCACCACTCTTTTCTCCGGGAAGAACGGCTCTTACTGAGGTCATTTTTCTCCAGTGCAAGGAAAGCCACTGCTCTTCTTGAGCCCAGCTAGGAAGGCTGACCTCCAGAGGACCCTGCAAGGCTATTAGCATGAAGAAAAAAATAACAAAGTATAGCTACAAACAGAACAGAGAGGAAAAGGGAGTTAGATAATTACATGGTTTGGTGCCAAATGGGGAACGTCAGGGTGATAATAGCTGGGCTTATTGCTGGTCCAGGAGAGAAACAGAGCATCTTGGGCAGCCAGTAGGGCTTATCTTTGAACATGGGAAACCAACATCATTTAAAAGTGGTCAGTACTACCTGCACTTATTTCAACAAGGCTCTGCACTGTTCCCCCTCTCCTGGCTGGGTTGTGGTTGCCTTACACAGCCTGGGTACGGCCAAGCAATATGGAAATGAATGGCAGAGTGCACCAGGAATCCAGCTGGGAGCCATTTAATGCTCAGTGCAGGTTCACCTACATGCCTGCAGGTGGGGAAATCAGTGGAAAATAGATTTCCAGGCTTGTAAGAACCACCAGTACCCATCTGCACCTGGGCACAATAAACATGGGATGAAAGCTTTGAAAAAATGTAACCATAAGGCTCTCAATTTCCTTTTAAAATATTACAAAGGTGTTATGAGTCCCCACTTATGTCTCTGCTCCTGCTGTAACACTGCCTGCAACATCTGCCTAAGCACACATTAACCCATACTGTACAGCCTTAATTTAAAAAATGCAAATCTGCACATTTAAGAGCCTCCTGGACTAATCCTCATGTCTTGTTTCATCAGGGCATGACAATAGGCATAGGAGTTCCAAGGATCCCTTTGCAATATTCATACTCTGCTCCTCCTCCTTGCCCAGGGCTCCTGAAATTTTCATCCCAGCATGATGGCAGGAAAAGCCAGCAGGTTTTGCCAACTGGGAGTGTGCACCAAGATGGAAAGGGGGGACCTTGCTCATCTCGGGTCTTGTTGGAGCCTCAGCATGGACAGATTTATGGTTCTTCTCTTTCAACAGGTTCTTGAGCAAGAATCCTGTGAGAGGACAGTGAGCACCCGCTCACAGACTGTAAAAACCTCTCCTCTGAAACCCAGCAATAACTCCCTTTGTTCTTCAAGTGCATCATGCATTATCCTGAGGTTCATGACAAATGCCTCTGAAGAGCAGATCTCCAGGAAGCCCTGTCACACTGACTGTGCTCTGAAGAGCTCCTCAAGTATTCATACGACGCCGTCAAGCACCGAGGCAGCCTTTACATATCTGTTTCTTGAGGCCACTCATTTTGTTTCAAGTCTATTAACAGTTCCTCGGGTTTTAGGTGCAAGACTACCTAGTTTTTTTGTGCATTCCTTATGTACAGTCCCTCCAGTTGAGGAGGGAATGGAAGGATGTGGCACTGTACAGCCAGTAAATCTGCATCACTTATACCTGTCCTTGCTTGCTCCCAACATACAAATGAGAATTTAAGACACTCCTCTGGTCATCACAGCCACAGGACTCAAACCCTCCTGTGAAAATATTTCCACTGCTCTTTTAGGTCTTGCAAGAAAAGAATTCAGCGACTTCCCCAACATCAGAGAGAAACCTGCAGGAAGGTTTGGAACAGCATCTCCCATTTAGGATCACAGAATCACAGAACATGTTGAGTTGGAAGGGGCCCTCCATGACCATCAAAGTCCATGAACACCTTTGCTTTGCAACATGAATGCAAGAAACAAATAAAAAGGAAATAAATTGAGAAACTTTTTGCAACTTCCCCCCCTTGGAGGTGCCCAAGGGGTGCTCTGCAATAGCTATGAACCTCGTTCATCCTGCCTGAGTAGCAGGACTCTTTCTGAGGAGCTTGGACTCCACCGAGTTTTCAACAGGAGCTCACTGACTCACAGCAAGGAGAGCTTCCATGAGCAGCCACAACATCACCCTGACCCCCACACTTCCCTCCTTTCTGTGCTCAGCCATTAAATTTAAGACCTTAAATAAGAGTTTCAGAGAGAATATTGGGAATAGGGAAAACCTGATAATTCCTCGGATACCCGAGATTTTTTTGGTCTCGATTAATTATTTCCATTTATGATATTTACCAGGGGAAAAAAAAAATGATGGTGATTCTCTTACATATTACATTTATCCTCTGCCTTCAAGAAACGCTGTGCTTCACAACGACACTTAAGACTTCTCCTCCACAAATTCCACCCATTCCAAGCGGGATCAGGACTCCCCCTCACCACTAAGCTGAGCCATCTGTGAAATGAGAGCTTGTCCTTGCTCCATACAACTTGCCATTTAATTGTACACCCAGAACACCCCCAAGCCAGGCGTGATTTGCATTGTATAGATGAAGCAATGAGGCCAAGAGAGACAAAGATTTACTCTCAGTCCTGATTTACTCCCAGTCCCAATTTACTCAGTGGCAAAGCCTGAAATGAAACAACTTCTGAGCATCAATAATGGGCCAGAAAAGAACCAGTTCGTTATATGGCCAAGTTCTCCTTTTGGTATTTCCCAGTTGGGATGTGGTGCTAACACAAAAGGACTATGATAAGAATTCCTGATGGTTGCTTCTTCTTTCTCTCCTTCACCCTTCTCCTGAAAAATCTAAGGTGGATTTTTCACGGTCCATAAAATCTGTCTCAGTTCAACAAGTACATTTCCACCTAAGGATCCATCTCATGCATGCTGTGCTGATAAAACCAGCATAGCTGATAACTGATTATATGCCAATCACAGCATCATGGTTTGCTGGGTTGCAGGAGACAGGCATGTTTATGAACCTTATTATACATGATCCCTACAACTATTCCTTTCCAAACGGATTTGAAGTGGTGGAGAAGTGACAGAGGAGCATGCTAATTTCCATTTCAGAAAAAAGGAAAAGATGAAATGATGCCCTGGTGGATTTTTCTGCTCATTCCCATACACTACAAGCATGGAAGAATGAATTAAAAAACCAAAACAACAGCTATAGGATATAGAGATGAGCATTAACTTTGCATCCTATCTGTGGCATGGCTGGGTTGGACAGGATGATCCTGAAGGTCTTTTCCAACCTCAATGATCCTATGGTTCTATGGACAGAAAAGGAATCTGACTGGGTGGTGGAACAGGGAACGAATGATTTTATCTCACTGGGCTGTGCTGCAAAGCCTGGAACAAGGCTGGGATGTGGCAGCAAAGTTTTCCAAACTAGAGTGGCAAACTTCTCTCGTGGGTGTTGGATAAGCCTTGGCCATAGTGTTTAGGTGAGGGAGTCTCCCTGGTTCTGTGCAAAGGTAATCCATCAGAAGGGGAGGATGGCCTGAAGTTATTGGCCTGTTAGTCACAAGAATTGGACTCAGAACCTGGACCTGGCACATTCAGTGATAAGCTCAGACATATCACTGCTCCTACCAGTCAACCTGAAAAGCCAAACAGCTGCCCAGACCCTCTACAATTCATTTATGTTCAGGATAAACAGAGATGCCCTTTGGAGCAGGAGACCAACTCACTAAACAAAGTGCCTAAGAGTAATTCCCTGCCTTGTAATGAGCATAACAGCCCCTTCCTCCACCATGGTGACTTCACTGTCTAAGTTGACAATTCTCAGTGCAGGGATTCACTACAGATTTCCATGGCTTTACTTCCTACAGAGCCAAGGCTTCAGGTGACTTCGGAGTCTTCTCCATCCTTTCCCTGATGATGTGAATTTTTTTGGGTTAGACTACTGGGGTCTTAGGCAGGAGTTAAGTTCTGTGCCTTCTGCTCATATCTGAGCTGAAGATGACGTGCACAGCATTTACTGACTATAGAATTGCTTTTTAAATACATTTATTAATGGCTGATCCTCCTGTGAGTGCTGGGCACCTTTGTGCTCGTCTTCTCATGCTTGCATTCATTTAACCAGGGCCAGAGATGAATTTCCTTTGCATTACCAGTGCAGTGGTGACCTGCAGTAAATGCTGAATTATGGCCAAACTTATCACAAGATACCATTGCTATTCATCATACCTAGCAATAATTCTTGTTTTTACTCAATAGCTCAAAATGGAGAAGCAGTGAGATTCCTGCAGTAAATCTTGCAAGATATTGTCTGTTAACATTTAATGCATGTCTCCATGGTATAGTACATAATTCCTTCTGTAAAAACCCTAGAACTTATCCCATTTGATTATTCTTTCAGCACTGGCAAAGACAACAACAAAATCCAACTTGTATATTAAATAGTATCTGTGAGATCTTAAAAAAGCCATGATTTGGTCCAATTAGCATTCTCCACCCCCCACACATCAGCGCTGAGTGATGTTGAGCTAGAAAATAGGCATTACTCAGCGTTGGGTACGTAAGAATCACCAACCTGGCTCACACTGAGAGTTTACAGTGATGTGTTTGGTGGTTTTTATATCCTGTCAGGGGAAAAGAAGCTGCAAGAGGAAGCATGACTCAGCCTTTCGTGTAAGATGTTGAGTGATGGAAAGCAGAAATAAGCTGAAGAATGTGCCAGAAGCAAGGGATCGTCCTCCTTGCCCCTTCACCGTGGTTCTGCTCCTCAGTGCCAGACACATCAAGCCACTGCTTTGGTCTGCTCCTCTCACATTTCCAGCACATCCCATGGGATCAAACAGCCCCTCCAGCACCAATTTATCCACCCACTGTCTGTGAATTTGTGTAATCTGTGCTTGAACCTCCAATGCTCTTGTGCACCCTTCCTGTGACAGCAAGTGCCAGAAAATCACTGCCCTCAGAGTAAGGAACCAATACCTGCTTTAAATCAATCTCCTGATTTTATATAGTGCTGAAATTTACCCTAACTATTCAGATTTTAAGACAACTTGCTGTGAACTCCATACATAACTTGAGCTGTCTACAACCAGAGCCCTCCAAGCTCACCCAGTCCAACTCCCACCTCCATCCCCACTCACCCACAGCACCCAGTGCCACATCCAGACGCCTTTTGGACACCTCCAGGGACGGTGACCCCACCACCTCCCTGGGCAACCCATTCCCACCCCCAATCACCCTCCCAGGGAAGAAATTTTCCCTGATGTCCAACCTGAATCTCCCCTGCTGCTATTTCAGGCCGTTCCCTCTTGTCCTTTCACCATGGGCATGGCCTTCTCCTGCTGTGCTCCACCAGCACTCCAACGCTGGAGCTGGGAAGGTTAATAATTGACAATGGACAGTGAGGAGTATCTTAGCCATCGAGCTGAAAGTCAATGATGCTAAACACATAATTGTCCAGTACAGCTATATTTGTTTCAGGTATACTGCAGAACATTTTCTCATGCCCAAGATATTACGATCGCAGGAATATCTGAGCCAGATCAGCCTGCAAATGGCTTCTTGAGGAAATTGGGTTTCTCCGCTCTATTAGGAGCATTTCATTTTTATGATTAAAATCAGAAAACAATGTTCTTCCCAGTTAAAGTGAAATGTGCAAAATACTACTTTCCTATAACCAGGTTTCCAAATACTTATCTAAAGTGCTCTGCAAACGCATTAATAAATAAGGATGAAAAATGAAAACTGCATAGCTAACATGTTTCATAAACTATATTTGCTGTGAGTTATGGACAACATGCTTTAGAGAAATAATAACAACACTTTACACCCCTGTACAGCACCCTTCAGCTGAGAGACTCCCATAAATAAAACACTGAGCCCTAATCAGAAAGGAAAGCAAACTTCTCCATTACACAAAATTAGACAAACCAAGGCAAAGACTAATAACCAGTTGAAACCACAGGAGGTGGATTTTCATGTAGACCCTTAGTGACTGAAGGACTTTGATGTGTGCTTATGATCTACTCTGATCAAAGGGACATCAGACTAAAGCTAAAGTTAAGCTTAGTGTGTTTTGGAGACGTGTTTTTGTCGCACTGGGATAGGTTGTTGTTTCTGGGCTGGATAGAGAGAAACACAAATGGATAGACAGAAGAATTAAGACCATATCATTCCAGAAAACATACTGTTTTGGAAGATCTCTATAAAATGACATCTTAAAGCTGTTTAGCCAACTGGTTCCTGCCATCATGAATGATGGAAATTAGGTACCAAACCACTTGTGATTGTCTGGACCAAAATGATTTAACCAAACATCACACGGGTAGGCTTGGGCTGGATGAAGTCCCTCAAGCACCACGTTGACAGCTGAACCTACCTCCATGTCTAGCCAGCTAACAGTCAAAATTTTGTGTGGCTCAAGACTCGTTGAGCAGAGAAAAACCCCTCTGTTTTCACTCTAGTATGTGAGCTTGGATGGTACAACAGCAGAAGAAATATCCAAAAGACAAAGCACATATGGAAAACACAATACAACAATCAGAAACAACCAAGAGGTTCTTCCTTCAACCAAAACCACCAGGTTCCAGGGCTTTGCATCTTCCAGATCATAAAAAGGGGGAGAGCAGCAGGTTTTTGCAGGTTCCAAAGGTCTAAAAAAGTGTCACTTTGCTCATGATGAAGGACAGCTGAGAAGAAAGGAGTACGGCTGAATTTGGACTAAAAAATAAATAAATAATGAAAGTCCTTGAGACAAAGAGGAAAGGAAAAAAAAAGGGGGGCGTTACTTGGCATAGAGGGGATGCAGGAAGCTCTGACAGATCAGAATAATGCACCATCAATACACAACTATTTTAAAAGAGTACCTTTTCTTCCCTGCTCAGGTTGTCGTCTTTTGTTCCATCTCATTTCAGTGACCATCAATACATCTGTCTTGTCCTGTCTCAGCTGGATGTGGTTGACAGTAATCCAATTGGATGTAAGCCCAGATGCATTTCTTCTTTCCTTCCTTCTTTGTAACCTGTATAAAAAACAAAATCCACAAAGGACAAAAGCATTACTTACAAGTCAAAGCCAACTTCCATTTCAAACAAAGCCCCCACCCTAGCAGCAAGTAAAAAATAATCACAGGAAATTTATTACAGAAGTTAAGTTGATAAAAATGATTTTCTCTCCCCTCGATGCCTGTGCTCCTTTAGCATAGCAGGGCAACCCGACTCTGATAATCTAATCTGCAAAATATAATGCATAAAAGGGTTCTGAGCCATTTTTAATTAGCTAATATCACTGAACCCTGCAGGAACAGGGCAGCCAACTTCACAATTTCACAGAATGGTTGAGGTTGGAAGGGCCCCATTGGAGGTCGTCTAAGTCCAACCTCCTACTCAAAGCAGGGCCAGCTACATCCAGGTGCTCATGATCTTGTCCAATTGGACTTTGAATGTCTCCAAGAATGGAGACTCCATAAAACCTCTCTGGGCAACCTCTTCCAGTATTTGACCACCTGCACAGTAAAAAAAAAAAATGCTGCTGTTCTGCTGTTGCAACAAGTCACAAGCTTCCAGTTGTCATCGTGATAGGAGTCTCCATTTCCCATCATGATGGGACTCTCCATTTCCCAACTGCCTGGACTGCTGGGGCTTCAGGCAAGAGTCGGCACACAAAGTCTTGGAGATCTGATCACTCCTTTTCCCATCATCTCATGCTGCACAGCCTGCTGAGGTCCTCCTGTAGCCCCTCTACATGGCAAAGCAGACCCTCCACCACTGCACACCTCCTGCAGGCTTGGACATCCTCAGCTCTGCTCTGTCCCAGCCCCAGCGTGGGACACCAGGCACTCCCCGCAGCCCCAGATCCACACAACTCTCTCCTCCCACCACAGCTCAAGGTCTCTGATGATGAGGAAGAGCTGTTCCAGACCATGTTGGTGTCACCACCATTGCCAAAGCAGTTTTCCATCATCAGTTCATCAGTATTGCCTCCAACCCAGGGCTCAGCCAGTGCTTGCTCTTGCTTAGGGCCTCAGTTGGGCTTAATGATCTTGACGGTCTTTTCCAGCCAGAGTGATCCTATGATATCCCATCTCTGACAGCACTAACAGCTCATTGCTAACAGGGGACAATCCAGGAAACACAACCACGAGGATCTCAGAATCTGAAGTTCATTGCTCTTAACAGTAATGCCAGGACCTGTAACCAGCAAGGAATTTCATTTCCCAATTTCCCAGTACCCTTTAGCAGCCACGGATGCACGTGGACCACCAGAAACACAGTAAAAACCCCCTCGTTTTCCACCTTGACCTTTATCTGCCTCTTGACAACATTTAAAACAAAATGTTTTAATCAGAGATGATGGTTAAAACCCAGCCTGTTTATTTAGGAAGCAACTGTGGCCTCCTTTGCTCCACTTAACCACCATGGTCATTACCTTTAAACAGCACTAATTGCCACCTTTTGGCCTTTCCAAGCACATCTCACCCATCTGCACCGGGAGGACCCAGGCACAGAAAAACCAGGGTTTGAGTGATGTCAGAGGACAGCGAGGGAGAACGTGCTCAGCTACACCCAAGCTGGTGAAGAGGAGGTGTAAAAGAGATGTAAAAGACACCATCTGGATATCGCACAGCACGGGGAGGATTTGCTCAGAATTAGGATAGGCAATGTTGAAGTGGCAACACTACTACCCTCCTTTGGGGCAGTCACCTTTACATTTAGTGCTTCAGTGAGCTATTGAAGTGGATATATCGGGTCCAAGGGGGGCGTCCAGCCCTGTATTAGCACAAGAAATAACACACGAAGGAACCACCTCCACGTACGCTCTCCTGGCCACCAGCAACAGGGCTTTCCAGGGTTGCATTGCCCTATCTCATTAAATATCCCACTTCAGAAGCAGTCACTCCCAAGGTCTTATAAAGACCCCCAATGTGTAAAAGAGAGTTTGCTTTCCCCATTCTGCTACTGTTCTGGAAACCTGAAGCAAGGAAGTCCAGCAGCTGCTTCTCTATGGAGACAGACCTGCTAAAACAAAGACATCATGCAAAGTTAGAGGTTGGTAATGTCCCATCTCTGTTGTTCTTATGCCAAGATAATTGAGCCCAATGTATTTCAAGACAAAAGCCCTTGCCCAAAGTCAGCTGGACTCTGGCTCATGCTAAGTTAATAGAATTTAGGACAAAAAGGAATTATTAGGTCCCCTAGTGTGACATGCTCTGTATCGAGGCCAAGCTAAACAAATCCATTCCCAGGCTCAGAAATCAAACCAGAACTGAAATGGACTTTTAGCTCTGTCTTTGTGTTTGTATAAAGTTTCTTCTTTTCATCTTTGGTCACTCCTTTGTGCCAATTAGTTCCGAATGAGGGATGAGGTGGAAACTGCAGCATTTTCTGACAAAATCTGTCTTCTGTTAAATTTACAGCTCAGTTTTATAAACCTACCAAAAATTCTCACACTTCGAATAAGCCAAGGACAAACGAGAATATCTGAAATGAACCTCCAAACCCTTTGAATTTTCCCCAGCATATGCAAGGGAGGCAGCTGCCAATTTCAGTATACATCTAGGCAGACTGCTCTTCAGAAATATATAGTAACTATTTTATAACAGAGCCTTCCTATGATTCAACTTCAGCTTGAGCTTCCATAGCCTGTGAGTAAATATTGGTTACATGAGAATTATGGCTGTTTTTCTGATGCTGATCATGGCATCTATTTGCTCGATTAATTAATTAATTGACACTGACACGTCTCATTTGTGCATCTCATCTGTTTAAACTGCTGGGTGTTCATTTGTAAACGCTGCTTACAGAAGCTGGAGTGAGTTTGAAAAGTACCTAACCCTGCTTCTACTTCCACTGATGGGCTCCATGAAGTTCATCCAGTGAAGAACTGAAGCAGACCTGGTATATCTCATGAACATTCCCTTTCCAAACACAAAACCACTGCTTTGCTGAGCCACTACCAAACCGTATCTGCAAGGTAGAAACAGAACAGAAAAAGTAAAAATAAGCCAAGTTGAGTATGCTTTGGTATCACAAAGCTTTCCCTAGTGAAATTCAAGCTCAGCAGAAGAAATGAAGCAGCACAGGGCGCGTCTACAAATAAACACTTAAACACAATCTTCATCCCTCTCCCTTGCTTCCTACCGCTGCGATTGACAAGGTGAAATTAAAAATCCACACATCCCGGGGGTGCCTGGGGCTTCACAACTCGGGTCACTGATTTATAAAAGCTGCCAGCGAATTTTCAAGGCTCCGTTTTTGATTTGGAAATCGCGGCTCCAAAGTTGTGTTTATCGCAGATCTTCAGCTGCACTGAACGTGGCTGAAGATGTGATTTATGGGTTGCAAAATGCATGCAGATCGACTACAAAGCACATTGATAGATCACCCCCCCTAATAATAATACATGCAGCTCACCCACCCAAAAGATATGCACATTTGTACACATATGTATATGTATATCTCACATATTTATATCACATATATCTCATGATAGATATTAAATCTTTCTCTCCCTAACCACATTTTTGATGGTAAGATCAGGTACCACGCCAATATATAATGAGAGGCTCTGTGATGTCTTCCTTCCACCCCCTCACCTTCTCATTCCTGCTAACATGTATAAAATTCAGCTTTCAGCTCTATTTCCAGCTCCCCGGGTGCCTCTTACTCCTGCTGCTGCTGTCAAAGGCGGGGAGGCTGGATCCCAGCACGAGAGCTGGGAGTCACAGGATTGCAAAACCACGCTGGGTAATTGCATCCTTCATCCCATCCCTTTGGTGAGAGCGTGGGATTGCTTCTGGTGTCCTCTGTCCCCACTGAGCCTACCTCTCCCCCCGCCGGGCTAGAAAGGGACTAGAGATTAAACAGAACCACTGGGGCATTGCTTTGCTTAAAATGGAGAGGAAAATCTCTGCTTTTCCCTCTGGATTCATCCAGTGAACACTGGAAGCAAAGGAGGATGGCCAGATCCTTTGCAGGAGAACAGAATGACTTACAGAGGAGCACATTTCACTGTGGCTTCATTTCTTTTTCCCCAATTCTATTTCTTTAAAAGCCAACAATTCCTGATCTTTCACACCCAAAGCACATCTCCTGCTAACGGCATCGCACAATGCCTCATCACCCACTGATTTGTATTAAATGAGCCCAATGGTAGGAAGAAGTTGGGTCCTATTGTGTGAGATGCTCTAAAAAAGCTCTGCCCACACGGCAGCCTCTTCCACTCCTGTTCTGAGCTGCTAGCACCACCTTTTGAGTGCGGGAAGCAATGAGATGGTTAAAAATGCATAAAGTAGATACACAGAGAGTTTGAGGCAGTCATTAGCAGTAATCACAGGTTTCCCCCACACTTGGCTGTGTTCAGCTCGAAGCACATCACACTCTTCGTGTGCTGGACAGGGGACACAGACACCAGGCAAAGCAAGGTGAGAAAAGGGTGTTTGGAGCATCCTGCAAAGGAGCAGAACATCCTGGGAAAGCACAGCCTGCATTCGCCCTTCTGCTGGCTGCTCCATGCAGGGGTTAACTTCACCCTGTGCTCGTGATAAAAAATAGCTAGCCTAGTCGTTGGCAATTATTTATAGGCTGAAGAGGTGGCATGTATTGTGCTGGCAGCACTTTTCAAGCTGATTAAGCTTGCGTTACAACCCCGTGTACAGCGAGGTCTGCTGGCAGCTGCTTGTTCTTACAGGTGAAGTGTTATACTCTCTATCAGATCACCAGCAGAACCTCACTGGACTTCCTTCCCTCCTTCCCCAAAGGCCACCAAGAACAGCCTTTGGCGTGGGGTAGGAAAGAGAGGAGGATCCCTGATGACCTACAGGAACAGATCAGAAGGAGATCCACCATCCTTAGCGAGCTGGCCTTGGCCTATTCCAGCTCATCCCAGCTGTTGAAGGCTTTACCTTGATCTCCTAAGCCAAGGAGGAGGTTTCATTGTCCTTACTCCAGAGGTGGAAGCACAGCCTCACATCCACAGTTAAGTTCCTAAATAGCAGGGGGGCTGTGACTTTAAGGGTGAGTCCTACAAAAGGAGGAATTTGTAGGATTCAGATTTGATTCATCCTTTCTACAAACTGAAGAGGTGGGGCTTCCCCATGGACAAGACGTGGTGGTTCTCAGTGCTGTCTTCAACACAGGTCTTACAGTTTCCCCTGAAGAAGTCAGGAACCTTGGGAGAACCTTGGAAAAACTGATGCCAAACCTCTCTGAATCCAAATCCAGAAGTTCACGTGGACCACAAACCAATCCTGACCTACACCTCTGTACTTGCTGTCTTCTCTTCCACCAGAGTTGTGTTAAACAGATAGGGGAGATCACAAATTCCCACCTAAATATTGGTGTCAATGACTAGAGTGATGACAAGGCTAACAGAGGATTGGAATTAGTATCTGGCCCTCCCCTGGGAGTCCCTTCAGAGGAGAACACCCAGACACGGAGGTGAACAGAGACATTTGGGACAGTGCAACAGGAGCACCTTCAGAGGGCATTAATAGGTATTTACTCAGCCAGAAGGCAGGTTTATGAAGACACTCTCTAAAATTACAATGCTGAGCAGAGATAAATAACAATAATAAAAATATATTCTACCTGAATCCATTATCTGACTTAAATCAGGGTAATTAAAAGCTACATACTTGAGCTGCCAAAAGTGGTAATTCAAGTCATGCTGCAACTTCACGGACACATTTCCATTAAGACCATTGGTTATGAGTAATAGAATTTGCTCTTCGCTGAGCAGTGCTTATCTAATTTCACCTTTTCCTTAATAATACACATTACTTAATTCTCCAAACAGCTGTGTAATTTAACTAGGCGTGGTACAAACCCACTGATGAGCCTGCCTGCAATTCTGAACGTGCAAGGCAATAAGCAGAATAGGATTCTTCAAAAAAGAAAAAAAGGTTTCAAATTTAGGACAGCAATGGGATCTGGGGCAATGGTCTAAAAGGTGCAATTATGATCATGTGCCAGGAAGGCAAAAGATTAAGCTTTTTATTCTTCTGTAGCATTTTTCACATTTTATTGCCAATAATTGCAAAGGTTTCTTTCCTGTTTTCACTGCCTCAACATCTCCCAGGTTAATTATGTTGTCAAGATCATGTCAAAAAGCCACCGCTAAAATTGTGATTCTCATTACATGATGATCTAATCCATTTTGTGTGGTAATTTTGGTCCAACCTATTCTACCAACATACACATCCTGTACATGGAAAAATCTATTTCTCTGTCACACTACATTATACTGTTGCTCCTGTACCACTCCAGCTAAGAGCCTGTCAGCAGTTCTGTGGCAACCTCTTCTATCCAAGGTTTCTAACACAGACTTTTTTTTAAAAATAAATCATTTCTGGCTGACATTTGACAGGCATTTTCATTATGGAGGCCAATTATATTTATCTGGAATTTTGTTTCCATTTGAATCGAGTCTCAAGTCTTACCCATTACCCGCAGAGCTGCTAAAACCAGGGATTGAGCCCAGAACCACAAATCTAAATCGCTCTTGAAAAAGAAAAAATGCTATTTTTGAGGGTTAGATCTGCAGATCAGACTTACCCCTCTCTATCACTTCACTAAGGGCTCAGCTTCACCAGCAGCACAGAGCTGAACCACACGGCATTAACCCAACTATTGCAGAATCTGCATCCTAACAAATGTCAGACCATGAGATGCAAACAAAAAAAATCCCCAAAACACCCCAAAGAAGTAGTTAAAATGTTTTATGTGAAGCCCTCATTTTATTGTTCATAAAGATCAACTGCTGTTTAAATGTGTGTACGCAGGATGCTATAGAAAAAAGGGAATTACCAAGTTCACAAGCCTTGTTCTGGGACAGGAAAATGATGTTCAGCCCTGGGTGAAAACATGAAATGAAAGGTCAGAAGCAAGTGGGGGAGCCCAGAGATGGCCAGCTCCAAAGAGAAGATGCAGAAGGGACTTCTCATCCTCTCCCATTGCAGCAGGCACAGCACAGCCCTGCCTGCATGCCCACATCTTCCGTTTGCTTCCTACAAACATTTCAGTGGTTGGCTTTTCACTGCCAAAAACGTCTCGGGGAGGGGAGTTTTAAAATGGCATATGTGCATATGCATGGAGGCAATGTTTTAAAACACATCCACGCTGAAGTTCTTGCTCCAGAACAGCTTGCATGATCAGTAGGCAAAAATAATGCTGAGTGGTTTACCAGGCTGGTGGCAGAAGGAACAGCAGAGCTTGTGCCACAGCCCCCCAGCTCCCAGGGTGAACAAGAGAGATGAAAGCAACCAATCCACTGGGGAAAACCAAAACTGAGCTGCTGCCAGCAGGCATGAGGCTGAATTACATCCCCATGCAAAGGCCAAAGGAGCTACTCCAGCCCCACCAAGATCCAGGCAGTGCAGAGCTCAGCAAATTGCCCAGAGAAAACGTTCTGCTTCCACTGAATTATTCAGTCCCAAAATATTTTCCGAGATGTAACTACCTTGGCATGCTTTGTTCAAAGAGGGATACAGGTGGAGAAGGTATTCAAATCCTAATCTCGTTGATCACAATGTGCTAGCAGTCTCTTGCAACCCCTAAACAGCACATAATTTCAAACACGTGTGATTTCAGGTCTGCTCACAGCAGCCTGGCTCAAATGAATTCAGCAGAAGTATCAAAGACAAGGATCAGGCACAAGCAGGAGTTGAGTTCTACTGCTGGCAAGATAAAGATTCTAAATGGGCTTTGCATCTAATAACACATCTGAACACACATATAAAGGCAGAAGCATTCCCTCCTTGTACCACTCAGAACCAGGTTTGCTCAATACCTGCTCTGAATTCTTCCAAACTGCGTAGGCATTTCTGTAAAAAAAGAGGAAAAAATGGTGTTTGGAAAGAATAAAAAGTGATTTCCACTTGCAAACACCTCTGTTCCCCCTGCCCAGGACAGCTACTGCCTCTAGCTCCAACACCTTGCCCCCTCTGTAGGTACCTAACGCTGTCTTAGATGTTCTTCGAAGAGCCTGGGCTGACACACAGAGCACCTGCTGACCTCTTCAAAGCAAGAAGCTGAGCTTAACCTCTGCTGAGGATGGACACACTGCATAAATGTGGGCTTTTTCTGCTTAGCCAATGCCTCTGTAATTTTTTAACTGATTGTCAATCACCAGTGAAGTGTAAATAGGTTGCTGTGTGGATTGGCTAAGCTACCCATTAATCAACCAGATTAAAAAGAGGATGGCAAATCTCCAACAATTATGCAGCATAATTAAAAGGCTGGGAAGCCTGATTTAGGGCTTGTTAGCCCTCTAAGTCCTTCATTAGCCATATTAGCTTCCTGCAGCAGATCCCAAAGGGAAAATATTACTGTTGCACCATGAGTCACAGATACCTGACCAGTACATTCAAATATTACACTCGCTCCTGAATTTTCTGACCTTTGGAATGTCTGTGTATAAAATCAAATGGCTTTGCCCTACACTCGAAGTGAAAGCAATACCCACACATTTTATGTGTGGCAAATACCCTTTTTCATAGGGCAAGCTGAGTTTCTTCTGCTCGATGAGCAACCTGGGTCATCCTAATGGCTGCACCTCTGTGCTCCAGCTGTAAAATGGGTGAAAGAAAGTTGGTCTTGCCTAATAAAACATTTTCACACCTGTCTGCTCTTTTTCATCCTATGCATATTTATATTTTTCAGGCATATTTACTCTTGGACTGTGGGAAAGAAAAGAGTGGGCAAAGCAGTGACACAAAGGCACTACAAAAGCCAAGTCAGGTACCACCACGTAGCCTTGCAACGTTTGTCCCTCTTCAACCAGTGTTGGAACAATCACTTCCAATTTGCCAGTATGGTTTAAGATGATGGGGGCAAATGGGGATGACAAGGGCAGAGCCTGCACAACCTGTCCTGTAAATCAATCCACTTTCCTACTCATGAGGACTATGAAACAAAAGATATTCCCTCCCCCCCCCCAACTTAAATGCTAAGCAAATTGGTCCAGTGCCCCGAGGTCAGGACAATCCTGAAGACATGGAAGCAATGTTCAGGAATATCTGGAGATCTCAAGTTGCTCTGGAGATGGGGAGAGTTCACCCAGGATCAGCCAAGACTCCTGCACACAGGGATCACCTAAGCTGAGTTTCTTCTGCTCAGCAGCGTGGGATTGTCCCCTCCCAACATTTATGAGGCAGAGCTGCAAATTGTTGGCCACAAATGCCAAACCTGTTAGTTCAGAAACAACATCTGGCACCTTTTGATGGGCTGCATAAGCAGGTGCCATCACACAAATGCCAGTACTTCTCAAGCAGTTGACCCAGTGTGATACCAACCAGCCACCTTCCCATTGCACTACCAATTGCCAATGGTTCTTCCACACAATCTTCTCACCTTGGAGCAAGAACCAATGTACAGCTCTCTAAAGCTAAGGCAGATATGTCATTTTTTTCCTCAATAAAAATAGATGTCTTCTGCGTCAATAGGTGCTGTGCCGTAGACCAACACCTCCCAGCATCACTTTCTCCTTTTCTCTGCCATCTCACACATTGCACTGGAATCCCATCCCTCACCTATGATGGGAGCACAACCAGACACTCAACAAGAAACTTCTCAATGCTGTAATTTTGGGTGCCCATCCCATACTGTCACCTTGAAGCACTCTAGAGCAGGACACAGGAGTCCCTACCTAAACACAGGCACAAACCAGTTCTGTGCTTGCCTCAGCTTCTCACTTGCAAGTAAAAAACCACATCGCTCCACAGCTCTGCTGATTCTTTCATCTCTAGGCTGCATCTCCTCTTTAGACTGCAGGTTGGCTCGGACAGGTATTGGCATAGCCCCTATTAGCATGGTTCTGCTCTTTCGTTCTTAATGAACTTCACTGTTATAATCTCGATCTGGTTTGAGAAAAACTCGTTTACATGATCAGATAGAGACATGAGTTCCTGCCAGAACCAGTCACAGCAGGAGCTGCCACCCAGCTCAGGATCACCAAGTCCACCCCCCTGCCATCTAAAATCAGGGCAGGATCTACCCCACCCCTCACCACGGCACCCAGGCTGCCATGCTCTGTTAGGAAATAACTGCCTGGCCTCCACCACCCCTGTAGAACAAGAAGCTCTTCCTGTCTCCCTCCCCATCCAAGCCTGATGAATTATTTTGGCTGGGCTGGTGATAAGCTCATCAGAGCTGCTTGTTTCTGAAAGCATCCCAGGCAAAATCCAGATTGCTGCTTGTCTCCCCGATGCCGAGGCACCGCTCTTCCTCCAAAACAACCTCCCTGCTGTAAAACGGGAAGGGATCTGCTGATTAAGTCAGATTGCCAGTGGCTCTCAGCAGGGAGGCAGCTGCACGGCGTGTGCCAGTGTTTTAAAAGCCTCCTGGTGTTCAGGAGCAGTGTCATTATTTGCTGTCACACACGCTGGAGCGACACTGGCCCTCTACAACTGCCTAAAGGGAGGGGGTAGTGAGGCTGGTGTTGGTCTCTTCTCCCCAACTGCTGATGACAGGACAAGAGGAAATGGCTTCAAGTTCCATCAGGGGAAGTTTAGGTTGGATATTGGGAAGAAGGTCTTTACGGGGAGGGTGGTTGGGCACTGGAATGGGCTGCCCAGGGAGGTGGTGGAGTCACCGTCCCTGGGGGTGTTCAACAAACGGGTTGATGAGGCACTTGAGGCCATGGTCTGATGGTCTAATGGTCAGGAATGTGATGGGATCAAGGTTGGACTTGATGACCCTGGAGGTCCCTTCCAACCAGAATGATTCTGTGATTCTATGGATGGATGGATATGCTGTATGGATGTGCTGTCCTGGGTGCCCCAGGTGGCAAGTTCAAAGCTAACTCGGGCAGGTCCACGCAAGCTCTGAGTAGTGCAGATCTGAGCTAAGGCTTCCTGAGCCACCTGACATCAGAGCAGTACGAAGGTGGGTCAAAGCCTTTCTCACCCACCTTGGGATTATGGCTGTGGGAACAACCCGGCAGGCCCTGTCACAGAGCAGAAGGAAGGAGGTGGAGTGGGTTTTCAGATCGCTCCAAGGGGTCTTTGCAGAGAGGCCGAAAGCATCTGTGGAGCAATTGGGCTGCTGAGAAAGGGCAGCACGTGGGTTGGGAAGGGCATGGCTGGATGACTAGCAGAGCATGAGAGGTGACAGCTTAAGCAGGACCAAGCTGTGAAGACCTTTTAAAAGAAGGACAAGCAGCTCCCTTCACAGAGTCTCCACAGTCCAGAGGGGAGGTTTGATCCTTCTGTTCTGACTGTTTTATGTCAGGAATGGCAAAATACATCTACTCAGCTACTGAAAAGACAAAAGCCAGGTTCACTGAATGTCTCCATAATCACAGAGATAACAAAAGATCTCTCAGAGCACCTCATTATCATCCAGTGCTTTCAGTTTGTCTGATGAAACCAACACCAGAGCACTGGCAATTCCAGTTTTCTCTTACTGAAATTGCTGTGAATTTTAAATTATGTGTATATATGATGGGAATAAACACATCTCCTTCAGCTTCAACAGAGGAAAAAACATGCATGTGAGTTAAAAAAACCAACCCAAATCCCAGCAGCTGCATCTGACTGAATGTCATCTAAGCCCATTAAAGCTTTAAACTGACAACCACCTATATAAACTGAAAACACCACATTTGGTTGGACTGGATGACCTTGAAGGTCTTTTCCAACCATGATGATGCTATGATTTGGGGCTTACACAGCCATGCTGTCTCAGTATGGGCAACACAACTTTGGAGAACCTTCAAGTGACGAGACCCTACCACATAAAGCCTCGTTTTTGTTCCCTCCTCAAAATAATAAGAAGATGTAAAAGCAAATTAAACAGTCCCTAGGGAAGAGAGGGGGTAGACATGAGGTGCCCGAAGAGGATGGGATATGATAGGATACAACTGGATCAACACTCCCTTTCTTCTGCCATTCACTAGGAAGGAAGAACTTAATCAGTTGGGTGAGAGTGAATGAGACGTGGGATCCAAACATCATCTTCCAGCACCAGACAATCAGGATCCCTCCAGCTAAAGGGAGGATCACACAGGAAAAGCTTATTCTGCTGCTCTGTGCTGGGTCTGCTCTAGGCAGAGCACCTGGGCTTGCAATTAATAAAGGGGCTGGGAGATAACGCTGCTGTTACAAATAATTGCCAGGAAAAAAAAGAATGCACTGGGGTAAGAAAACACAGAGCACATAAAAGCTCTCCCTAACATTCTTTATACGTGCTTATCACACATTTTATACAGGGTTAAATGTATTTTCTGGTGACTAACACTGCGGATTAAAACGGATAATGTACAATGTGATTTATGAAGTTTTAATGGAAAATCCCCATGGGTTGTGTATAAATCTTATTTATAGCTTTAAGAGTATGTAACGTACTTATTGTATATTTTAAAAACTGTGGGAGTGCAGTCCCTGTCATAGTTAATCCATTAAAAACAGCAACTCTTAGGGGGCTCCCGGGGATAAAGCATTGGATATTTTGGAGACTCTCGGTGTGTTCTGCGTGAAAGGTCCAGGATGATTCAGTTAGCGGGGGAGAAAAGGGAAATAAAAGAACCCAAACTGTCTTGGATGAAGGAACCAAATGGCTGGTTTAGAAATAGACTCAAACCATTTGGATAAAGGTGATGAGTCTGCGGGGGAATTAAGTAATCTGGGGGCTCTGTCCTGATGCCTTTGCCAGCTAAACTCTGGACTCGGAGCCCCAGCCTTGTTTTCCAATTGGAAGAGCCACCATAAGCCTCTCCCCTTGGTTGGCAAATGATGCACATTCTCCTAGATGGAGTTAAATTGAACCCACAGAACCCAGGAGCTGTATCTGGGGAGGGAAGGCATCTTATTGACTCCCTAGTTTTGTTTGCTCCCTCTTATCCTTGTGAAAGTGAATGTATTTATTTTTTACCCAAAGGTTATGGAATTCATTTTACACCAGCTCAAGATATTAGCTCATGGACTGTGCTTTAGCTTGACTTAAAGGGTGGGGAAAAAAAGAAAGGGAGTCCTGCTCTGACAAAAAACCTGATTAGCATCAATGGAGATAAGCCAATAAAAGGACCAACTAACAAATGTCCTGTCTTGGACCATGCAGGTTTGTTCTTTTCAGTGGTGAATGTTCACCCTTTGGGCACCAGCCCAAAACAGCCATAGAGCTGCTAATGAAGAAGTAAGATTATCTCACAAGATAAAATCAGGCTTTATGAAAGATGCTGACATCTGCTGTGTCAGGCTGTTGTTTGGGTATCTTTAATAATAGGAAAAAGGGCCCAGGGTCTGGCCAGGGAACAGAAATCCCTAATCTCATCTAAGTTAGGTACAGAGGATTGAACAAGGGCACTGAAAGCTCATTTTGCTTTCTTGTATTTCTTGCAGTTTCTTAGAAGGATGTTGATATATGGGAATTCCTAGACTAGACAATCAGAGCCAATGATTCATTTCCAATGTGCCAAAATGAGCTAGCATGGTACTCTGGATGAGAATATTGCATGAAATAAGATTTTTTAATGATATTTCTGAGAAATGATGATTCTTCTCTCCCAACACACTCCACTCAGATTTATTCTAATTATGTCATGTTGCTCAACATTATTGTTGGTGCCTTAATAACAATGTGAGGTGTTCAGACGTATTTCAGCCTACCCAGGGACGTTTACCTTTAGAAAGGTGCTGGATATGATCATTCGGGGAATATACCACTGTTTCTTACATTTTACATCCAGGTCAGCTGCTGATTTTCTACTTAAGGCAACCGAGGATACAAAGGATTGACTGCTGTGGAAATTAGAAAGAGAATAAAGAGCACCCTCATGAAAGTGGGCGTTTGTTTGACAAAATCCATTGTTTTGTGTTATTGTAATAAATCTGGTCCTCAATGGAGCATAGACATTGCAGGAAAGGCTGGGGCCCCCCTTGGCCCAACACACCCACAGTCCCCCCACTGGAATTCACCTACGAGCTTAATCAACTGGGTAAATAAAGGAAGCATCAACATAATGAATTACAGAAGGAACACAAGTCTTTCCAGTCTTACACCTTATCAGTGCATCACACCTTTGATTCCCAAGGGAAGACTGTGATCCAAATCTGCCTCCTCCCTTTCAAGTTCACACATACAGATAGATATCACAGCTTTTTTATGAACAGGGCCCTGCAAAACAACCTGGGGCTGATGCCAAGCTCTGGAACATCAGATGGAGTAAACGTCTTGTTCAGTGCTGGCCTGACCCTCCTCCGTGGAGGAATAAACAGAACAATGGAAGGAGCTGCTACAGAGTTATTCCCTCTCAAAAGACATCATCCAGATCCTTCTACCCCATCCCTTTCCATGGTGTCTTCATTGCCACTGTTTTTAACCTTGATAAATTGGCACGCACAGCCTGTTTCTTCCTCCTGCAGTAAATTACCTGCTTCAGCGATGGTGCCACACACCAGCTGCACTCAACATATGGCACACAGAGGACTGCCAGGCAGGCCCATTATGTCCTGATGTTCCCTTCATTTGCAGGGATGTCATGCAGCGTGTGCCCAGGCAGAACTGCCACTCCCTCTGAGCTGTGATCACCAGAGAGGAGCTCTAGGAAACTCATTTAGGTGAAACTCTGTGGATTTTAGCAACTCCTTGCAGAGGGGTAAGAGGGTGATATTGATAAAGGAATGAGTCACAGCATTTAAGACAGATCCAAAGTAGAATCATTGAATCATAAAGGTTGGAAGAGACCCTTAAGATCATCAAGTCCAAGTAGTCCAAATGGATCTTGGCCCCATTTTCACATCTTGAGGCTGGAGAAGAAGGGTGCGTCAAGCTCTTTGCTACCAAAAGAGATGGGACTAACCAACACTTGCACCCCAGCATGGGAGAAACAGCAAGTAGCTATTTCCCTCCCCACCTACGAAAACACCTCATGGAAGGGATATTCCCCTCCCCACCTATGAAAACACCTCCTCGAAGTGCTATGTGCTATGGTTTAGTGGTGATGGAGGTGGGCGGTTGGACTAGATGACCTTGAAGGTCTCTTCCAACCTCGATGAGTCTATGGGATCCTTCAGGCCACCACTCTGAGAGACAAAATAAAGCAGATTGCTGTTCAACACTGTGCACGTTTCCACAGCAGAAAGGCAGAGCAGGGAATGCAGAAGCAACGTGCTGGTGCCATAACTGACATCGTCTATCAACCCGGCCCCACAGGTTCTAGGGGACTGCAAAAAGCACCAATTTATTGACAAGCCAAATCATCACCTATAAAATATTTACACTTCTGATAGCCTCATAATCTGAAATTCAGAAAGAGAGATCTCATCAGCATTTTTCAGAATGGGCAAGACAGCTGAGAAATTAAAGACGGGTGATAAAGTTTTAGCAGATAATTGCAAAAAAGCAAGCTTGAATACAGCCCAGCTAAAGATACATTACCCAGCAAAATGGTCTCTTGCTGTTATCAGAATAATCCTTAGGGGCATCTTCAGTCCTATAGAATTTAATAGGAATGAAGCCCAGAAGGATTTTGTGGAAAGTGCATTAAAAGCCTGTATTTGCTATAGAAAATGATAACCTTTCTATAGGGTTTTAGAGGCTTTCCAGCAGAATTATATAGCACAGCCAACCTTTGCTATTACATTTTATAGGATGATTTAAAGTATTTTTTTTAACACCAACACTACAGATATTGAAAGGATCACTACTGTTTATCTTAGAAAGGAGGAAAATACGAAGCAACAGAGGAAAAGTATGATGAAATAAACCCTGGGGAAAACAGAATGAAAATTCCTGTACATCCCTTAACAAAGCAATAAAACAAAAATAGTTTCTTTCAGCATCACATCCAGATATGATGAGAAACAAGAGCTTAACTAATTTCAGAAAAATGAGTCAGAATAACAAACATCTGGGGCTACAGGGTGAGGGTTACAAAACATCAGCACTGGGTGCCTTTCAAAGGGGTAGAAACCATAGAATCATAGAATCATTCTGGTTGGAAGGGACCTCCAGGGTCATCCAGTCCGACCTTTATCCCATCATATTCCTAAACCATCATGTACCCTATATCTAATGTATAGGTTAAGGAAATCTAACATCCCATAGTGGATTCCTGCACGATTCCCACTGCTCTCTCGTGCTTTCTTTTAAATCAGACGCCACTGACCAATGGCAGCAACAGAGCAAATCACCTTGTTTGCCTCTCATTAGGGTAAAACCTGGGAAAAGAGCTGTCTGAGGAGTGAGAGCTAGAAATAAGAACCCAGATTTGGAGATGTTAGTAATACCTCTGGGCCTCAGGCTTTGGGGACACAACGTAAACAAATATTTTGCCATGAATGAATTTAGCAAAACTGGTAGGGAAGCAGCAGCAGCAGCCACTCCCCACAATCAATTATGAAATTAATAAGCAGAAAGGGATATTCATGTTAGGAGAAAGCAAGTGTCTGGCCCCTTCCGAATCTCATTTCCCAAAGCTGCTGCACAGCACTCTGAAGCTGGACACAAATGTCAGGCAAAGACCTCTCTATTTGGCCAGAGGAACAGAAAGGTGCTTTTCCAGAAAATGAGAAACAGTGCCCATAATTTCTTCCTGCCAGCTCAGAGGTGAGATAGGTGCAAACCAGCACCCATGCAAATCAAAGGACCTACACCACTGAACACCAGGTCAAGACTTTGCCCTCGGCATTTAAAAGGGAGACCTGTGATCCCAGGTTTCAGGCACAAATATGCCACAGCAGACCTCAACTACAGCTCAACCGAGAGAGTTAAAATCTGCCAGAGCCCAAAACATTTGCATGACTTCAAAAAAACCAAGGCAAAACCCAAGCTCCAAAATCCCCCTTTCATAGTGGTGTATTGCTAGCACATCATTAGCTCCGGGGGAGTTGCTTCTGATTTGTAGCAGAGAATGGGAAAAGTGAGACCTATTTATCTCTCTGTTGGAAAGTCTCTCCTACATTAAAGAAATCGTCGTAGCCCTTTGCTTTTCCATTTCAAAAGCAGAAAACCTGGAAAAGCATTGCACTCAGAACCGTGGGTTTTTTTCTGCTCGTATTCGGTGCCTCTCACTCGGCTGCCCATGCAGGGGTTACATTAAAAGCAGCAGCAAATTGGGTTGGAGGATGAAGGAGCGCCCAGCTTTCGAGGTGTGCTGAGCATCTGATTTCTTTTCAACTCCGGCAGAGATTTTACGCGCTCGTGCAAAATGAGAGCACAACCTCGTGGAAGTGGTGGAGAATCAGGGTGGCCATTTGTAGTTAATGTTACTCCAGCATCAATGGCAGAAATGTGATTAAGGGGGAGCCCCCCCCCCCGTCGCCCCAGTTTCCTCCTATTTGCAAGATGCAGGCAGGTGGAAGAGGGAAAAAGCTTGCTTAAACTTTCTATAAGTTTACGTGCAGTTTGTAAATGTCCATTCAGGATACCCCTGCGTCCTTTCCAAGCTCTCACCTCCGATGGAGCTGAGCTGGGAGGGTGAAGGGTAGGTGTGTGTCTGTGCAAGCACAGAAAGGGCTGCAACCACGACCAGAAACACAACACTGGAAAGTCAAAACAATTGCAGAAGCAAACAAAGAGTAGGTAATTCTGAGTTAGGGGGTCTACACAGAAGTTCAATGTAATTTAACTTTGGTCAAGTTAAGATAGGTCAGCTTAAATTCACCCCTTCTTGAATGTCCCACATAACTCCATTGGCTAATTTAGCTACCAAGGAGAAGACTAATGGTGCATTTATTAAACGATGCCACTTTAAAATCACCAACAGTTCAGCTGTTGGTGGGTAGATACTGCCAGCATGAAGGTCAGCCTTTCACTGCAAGTTCATGAGATAGGGGCTGAGCTCATGATTGAGCTGTGCTTGCTCAGGCCCAATGGATTGAGTGTCCTGATTCAATTCACTTTGGGATTCTTCCCTTTACCAAGATTCTTCTGCTTTACCAAGTCCTGCTATAAAGCAGGGAAAAACATCAGGGTGAAACGGACACAAGAATCCAGCTGGAATGCTGGTTGTGTTTCAATGGAGAGACAGTAACGGAGGGCTGGATGCTCACCAAAACAAAGCACTCAGCAGTCCCTGGGATGAGCAGACCTGAATTCCCTTAGTCCAGCTGAGAATCAAACCTGAGTGTGGGGCAGAGAGGTGAAAGCTAAATGAACCATTCAGAAAATGATCCCTTACCCACTGGCTGTGCCAGCTGTCTCCTTCCTCTCGCTGCTATTAATTCCTTGTCATTGCCCAACGTGTCCAGCCAAAAGCTGCTGACTGGGAATCCTTATTAATGGCAGGCGTAGGACCAGGTCACCTCTGCAGAACACAAGCATTTCTCAACACGAGCAAGTTCTAAACCAGAAAGAAAACAGGTTAATAGATAGAGAGGTACCAGCTACTCAGCTGTCTCCCAAACACAGCTCAACAGTCAACTGGACATGGGCTGGGAGCATGAAGGAACTAGTTTAGCAAGAGCTAGAGGGTTGTGGCTGAACCATTTGTGCATTTAGGGAGCAGTAAGCATTTTCATTGACTCTTGAGAAAATACATCCCAATAGCTTGCACCAGATGTCCTCCAATCTGCACACACCACCCCTCCTGCCCCTGCTGTTTGGACGGGGTACAGAAGTAGCCGTCTGGGCACTTGCGATCATTAAGAGATCGGATGGCATTTAACAGCCCCAGCATCCTTGCCAAGCTCCAATTTGCTTTATCACCTCCTGCCTAACCAGAATCTTTTCGTCTAAAATCAGCGCACGGTTTTTGATGCGAAGCCAAGTCAAACCCTCACTGCAAAGTTTTGCAGGCTCTGGACCTTTCTCAGAAGAATAAAATGAACCAGGGAAATCCCAGACTCCAACCATGTATTAAAAAAAAATACAAACAAGGCAGACAGCTAGGGAAGAGAAGAGCTGCTCCTCTCCAAAATTAGTGAGGGACTGAGATAGTGTGATGCTGATGTATTTGTCCAGGCTACAAAATCCATGGTAAGCACCAGAAATGGACCCAGATGTTCAGAACCAGTTGCCTTAGCCACAAAACTAGCCACCTGCAATTAACATGACAAACACAAAAAATAATTCAGTATATAAGGCCAGCCCAGATTATTCCTCAACAGGACAACCTACTTGTCCAAGCTGCCTCCACGGCAGGAGCCCTCCAGGTGGGATTTCCTCCTGGTGACCCAGCTGAGAAGCCTGCTCTGATAGAAGCCCTCAAACACCTCCGTGGAGCTGGGCTTTTACCCATGAGGTGTCTGTGCAGCGTGGAGACCTGCAATCAGCTCGGAGCTGAGCATGGTCTGCTGGCAAGCACAGCACAGCTGAGTCAGCACAGTGTGGCAACCAGCCTAATTACCCATGTTAAGAAGATAATTATCCCAGGCAAAGCACCATAATGACGCTGTTTCTGGGACTCGAGCTAATATCTCTGTGTAGGTTTGCTGTGTAGGTAACACCATTTTGTGTCGGGCTCAGAAGAGCTCTTGATGTCTTGCTGGAAGGGGAGGAGAAGGTAAGGGACAGCCCTTCCAGTCCTCTCCCCTCTCACCAGGGCATCTGAAAGATGAACGGGCTAAGAAGGGAGACAGGCACTGAAGCTCATGCAAGTTCTTCAGCCATGGAGAGTTCCTGGGTGTCAAAAGCAGTCCAGGTTTTCGTCCATGGCTGGACCCCAAGTGAAATAAATAATAATAATAATAATAATAAAAGCCACCAGCAGCATGAATCTTCATCCCTGCATTAGTTAATGCTCCAAAACTTGCTGAGAGACCCGTGGTTGTGTGCCTGCATCCATTAACTTTTGCTTTATGGTCTTTCTTTTTCTCATCATGACCTCCATTCTTCTGAAATTGCAATTGAAGGCTTTCAAAATTTTTTCTAAGCAGCTCAGTAACTCACGGCAACAATCGCACACAAGAATTCGTCGAGAGGATTAAGGTGTTTTGGAAGGAGAATACGTGGGGGTGGAGAGGAGAATGAAAATGATGATGCTTTGTGGGCAGTTTTTATCCAAGAAAGGAAAGTGGGTCACAGTGGCGATGTACGTGGTGAAACCCAGCAGCAGTGAGAGTTCAAGATTGATGGTAATGAGGCATCGCTGATAAGTCCAGGAGGAAACGTGGTAGCAGAACTCGACTGTTAAACTGTCAAAACCACAGCTGGAAAGCAAGCACACAGCCAGTGACCCTAGACATGAAAACAACAACAGTCTGGCATGTAGTGCTTCACATCAACAGAACACCACGCTCTTGCCAACGGAGGCAAGTACCTCTCCTGACAATTTAAAATGGGGAAACTGAGGCAGGGGAGTGAACTGAAGGTGGATGGTCACTTAGCAGGTTAGTGACAGGGGCAGCAACAGCACATAGATTTCCTGGTTCCTTCTGCTCTGGTCATGCCATGATGTTTGCCAAATAAGAAACAAATTGTGGTTGTGTGTCTGCATCCATTAACTTTTGCTTTATGGTTTCTTTTTTCTCATTATCACCTTCATTCTTCAGCCTAAGCATGGGGTTTTCTTGCACCTTTCAAGGATGGATAAACCACGACCGTACCAATTTCCCCAAACACTCAGTCCCTTGTAAGAGGCTGCACGAGATGGGATTTTTTTCCTAGACAACTCCCAGTGATCAGAAATTGTTATTTCATTATCTCTCAGCATAAGAAGCCCTTTATAATCACACAACTTCTCCCTGTAGGGACAGACTGCCATCAAGTTTCCCTTACCAGTATTTTGATTAACTTAATAAGTTGAACTCCTTAATACTTTTGTTGCAAGGGGTATTTCCACCCCTTTTCTCTCCACCCAGTCTTCAGAAGTAGTGATATCCCTGAAGAATAAAAGTCTGTTTTGCTTTCAGCCGTGGAAGTCTGATGACAAAGGAAAACCTCTTACTATTAGTGTCACACATTTTATCTGGAGTAAGAGAGAAACACAAACCCTGCAGCAGAAACTGACAATTTTCAAAACTGAACTGGCTCCATAAAAACCCAACCAAATAAAAATTCTGTTCTACAAAATATTGGCTTCTCTAGATATGATCCAGATGCTGTAATTCCAGTTCCCCAGGTTATCCTACCATCCTCAAATGCCTTTGAAGTGGCAGCACCAGGAGCCTCTCAGGGGTAATGACAAAGCCCTGTGGTCCCAGTGCCTACGGGAACGCCCGAGGCAGAGCAGCCAGTGGTGCAGAGGAGAGTGCCAAGTGCTGACACAAAACCTTTTTCCCCACAGACCTCAGAAGCAAACTTTGCTGGGGATACGTGTTGCCTTTGTGCCTTTTGTTTTTCGTGTCAACAAACGTGCATCTCCTTGACTTTCAGTGTCATTTGGCTCTTAACCATTATAACACGTGGACTGATTCTGCACAGTCCCAGGGGTGATCTCTCTCGTTATCACTGTGACTGGGAAGAGGATAGGAATCATTAGAAATCATAACACTCAAACTCAGTTTTGCTACATGCTAATGACATGCACACAACTGGAATCAGAGCGACTTCTAATTCTACCTAGACCAGTCCTCAGCTTCGCCTCAACGTTCTCTCCCCCTCTTTGGATGAGCAAGTTTCTCATCACATGTCCTACTCACCATTTTAAATTTATTATTATGATTGTTCTCTTCGGTTTTAGCATTTTATTCTCTTTAGCTGACGTGGTGAACCACTCAGCCTGCAATGGGCTGTACTCTCGTGTGCTTCACAAGGCACTCGAGCTCATCGGTGTAGCCAAGAAAGCTGGGAAATTTTTAACCCAAAAAAGAAAAGGCATATAAATGTAAAAGGAAAAAAAAGCACGGTAGGAATTTTATGTCACTAAATGAGGAATGATTAACATTATTATTGCATTAGTAGAGTCTTCTATGAGGCCTGCTGGGTAAGGGCTCTATAAACAAGAGACTCCTTGGTTGGACCCAACTGTTGATCCAAGGATATGTGATTTCCAGCAACACCCAGGCTAGGAACTGCTACCAGCCTCCATCTTCTCTTCTCTCAAGGCTAATGCTACCAGGAGAAGATCTCAGATATCCCCACACTAGGCAATTTGAAATATTTATCTAGTTGCAACCTGCTAATGTCAGTGGTTCAGATAAACCATATGGCTTACAGCTCTTCTATAACATTTTAATTCTGTGATACAGGACAAGTATTTTCAATACAGCCTCTGGATTGAGCAGCTGCTGCTGAACAGGAGATGAGGGCACCAGGGCAAGCGTTGCTGTTGGCCCACGTTATTCTCCTCTAGACACACTTGCTGGCTTGCACCTTCCTGCAAAGGCTTGTACATCCATTTTCCTGTTCCAATTCTTTGCCTTGCAAAGTAATAACCACCTACCACAAATACCACTCCCCCTAGAAAACAAGCATTTGTGCATTCATGTTCCTTTCTGTCCTATCTCTATGGAGACCTCACTAAGTGCTGGGCACACTTCAAACACTGGATATACTTTAAATACTTTGTCGATGCCAGAGGATCCAGTCCCTCCCCCTCTTGTCTGAGTTGGGGCACACTGCACAGGAACTTCAGCATCAATACAGAAGCCTGGATGCCAGAAAGACAACATTTAAAGACAGCCAGAGTTCCCTCAGTGTGAGGAATGAGTTTTCCTGACTGTTTCTCAGTAAATTCCCCGTGATCATCACTGCAGAATATTGCTGCTGCTCTGGCAGGAGAGTAGCCACAACACAGCAAATAAATCAGAACTGGCCTCTTCCTGAACAGACCTGGCCTCCGTGTTCTCCAGCTGGGAGTGAGGATGCTCAGATTGCTGGGATTTATCTCCAGGGCCTCATTACACCGAATATTCAAGCCTTAAGCAACCTATCTTTCAGCATCCTCTACCGATACGAAATCAAACCCATTCACCATCCCTCCAAATTGCCATTAAAAACCACTTTTCTGAAAACGGGCTCAATAATTAATATCTCCTATTGCACAGGGAAAACTGCTGAATCTGTTAGAATAGATTTTAAATGCCAGCCTTCACTTCCCCTGCAAGGTGAGACAACTGAAATTCCCAGTCCAACGCCCACAGAGTCCCAGATACCACTAGAAAATTAATGACTTTTCCAGGCCATCTGATGCTACAAAGAACAAAGACAGGTTTTCAACACTCCTCTCACTGTCTTTTTTCAGATGGAACAGGCTTGCTATAAATGAGTAGGACTAGAAAACCACAACTTTAAGGTAGTATTAGCTGTAAACATTCATCTTGGGGTCCTACTCAGACGTGCCACTTAGGATTGAGAAGCAGAGTTTCTTTTCCTTTGGGCACGCAGTCAACAAGAAGGGCAGAATTAGCCTGGTATGCAACAAAGTCTGTAAAAAGGAGTCAATAAAGAGTTTGTAATGCAAGAAACATAAGTGATGCAGGAAGTAAGCTGTCAATATTGAGCACTGCCTTATTGCTCCCCTGTGCAAATTACTTAAAGTCAAGATCCATGAAGATTTTAAGTATCCCAAGTCTCATTGAAACCAAAGTGAGATGTTCAAGTCTCCTGATCTGCCTTTCTTAATGGAAACATCTAACATGGTTGTGCCTAAAATGGGAGATCACACAGAATCACAGAATCTAGGGGTTGGAAGGGAAAGCTCATCGAGTCCAACCCCCCCACCAGAGCAGGACCACCCAGAGCAGGGCACACAGGGATGCATCCAGTTGGGGTTTGGATGTCTCCAGAGAAGGAGACTCCACAGCCTCTCTGGGCAGCCTGGCTTCCCAGACCCATAGATAGAGCTTATTTTATACCAAAACACACACAAGTTAGAGGACAAGAAGAGTTTTTACAAGTGAGGCACTGAAATAGGTGCCAATCCTGAGGTTGTAGAGTCTCTGCTGAGAGATCTACCACTACAGCTGAGACCCCCAAAAGACATAAACCAAAAGCCAATGCCTAGAAGCCCATGTTACACCAATTTAGCCCAAGGACACATGATTTCTGAAAGCAGTCACTACTCACGTAGCATTTGGAGCCCTAAATCAAGGCTTTATATCTTTCTAAAATACATTTGATAGCTCTCAGAGACATTAAGTGCGTGTCAGGCAGACGCTGGGGAGGGAAGGTTTCCTAGCCCCTGTTTCACGGGATGCACAAGCTGATTATCAAAATGATTCCTTCTGATCTGAGCAAAGGAGTATCTGAAAAAGAAGCTGCAGAAGAAAACACTCAAATGAGAGGTTTCTTTCATGAATTTGGGAAGCACGGCATCAAAATTCATGTCTTGAGGTAAATTACAACATTACTCGAAGCCCATGAACAAACCATTAAGTTGCAAGCTCGAGAAAATAAGCTCACAAAATGCCAATCCTTCAGGCAGGAGCGTGCAGCTAAGTCTCACTGAATTACTTTTAATTTCAAAAACATGTAGTCTAAGGGCTTTTTTTTTCTAAGATCTCAGTAGCACATACTAAAATAAGGATGTTACAGAGAAGGAACCTTAGGCTGTACAAGCGAGACAGGAGCAACGAGTACTGTAAAGCTCTCACCAATTACTACACCATGAAGACACTATATTAACAAGGATCTTTTATAAATAATAAGCATACTGTGTACTTAATATTTTGCTTGGTTTCTAGGTGCCACTTATTTCCCAACAATGGCCTGGCTGTCACCGTGCACACACGCAAGTACTCATTAGCAGTATTGAAGGATGCTTTATAGAAGGTCAAATAATGGGCCATGACAATGCAATTATGTTCCCTGCTATAAAGGTCACTTTTACTCATCATACTAATTATCTTGACAGGACTGCATTTACTTCCACTGATTTCAATGCAGAAACTTCTTCAGTGCCTTGGCCTTTCTGATTTCAACGCCGCGTTTTGCCTTTATTGCTCTTTCTAATGCCTGCTCCTAACTGCAAGACAAACAAGAAAAACAGCCCCCTAGGAAAAAAAAACCAACAGCTATCAGGAAGCATTGTAATTAAAAGTTACGTACAAAGTTAGCTTGCAGTTTTAAGGACAGGTTTGCACACGTTCAGCTTTCACCGCTGCGTGAGGAATCGCTACGGTGCACAGGCGAGATGCTCACAGAATCACACTTGCCTTGGAGAGCCCAGGCACTGGAATTATGTGGATCTAGGGGATGTTCCAAGAAGGGTTTCAGAATCGCCACAGGATATACTCTCAGACTCCTGGTGACTCTACATATTTAAAGTCCCACATTATTTAACCACACGTGGTGCCGCGGGCAGCCAAGGCGGTCGTCGAACAGCGTGTCCTGACCCAGCAGGACATCCACAAACATGTTCTGCCTTCCCCTCTTCTTCTTATCTTAAACCCCAGACTGCCAATAGATACTCAGTCAGGACCTTTAATAGTTGATTTGTTTAGACCCATCTATTAATAAAGGCTCTTGCAATCTCACCAGCTGCCAACCCTGCCCAGAAGGATGGAGCAAGCCCTCTGATGTTCACCATTTCTGGAGGTAGGGACAGCACCTTCCCACATCCCTTCTGGGCAGACAAACTCCACAAAACTGCTCCTGAGCATCCTTGGAGCTTGCAGCCTTTTGCCCAGCTCAAACCAGCAGGATTTGGGTGCTCAAAACAGCAGGATTTGGGTATTCACAGCCTTCTTGCCCTCCACGTCCCTTATCCTGACTCCTAAACAGAGATTACTCACAACAAAGAAAGTCATTTATCCCATAAACTTAGCACGGTCAATGTCAATTAGGAAGAAAATATATGTTTTATAATTAATTTCCTGATATGGTGGGTTGGAAACAAATTCATAATTGCAGTTAACCTTTAAGACTGAAGGAGAAACTAGGCCAGGAGGAAGGCTTTTATGAACAGCTATGAATAAAAGAGATAAATAATTGGTGAATGTAGATAACTCATGTTATATGCTTTAATTACGGAAAGGATGTACAGGTATTAAATAAATAAATTCTGTGTGAGTAATTTAGAAATATGACAGGTGAGGAAAAAGCTACAACGGAGATTTTGAAATGAGCTGGTATGTCTACAACTGGTAGTATTTGAAGTACACGTGTAAGACAGGCTGGCTTGGAGAACAGAAGTAAATTCACAGGAATTATTTTACAAGCTAGATGGGTCAGATTATCAGACAGGATAGGTAGCATTTGGTCGTATTCTAGAACTGCTTGGCCTCTACCCATAATATCTCCTACAACCATTGCTTGTGCCCATCACAGAGTAAGTTCTATTCCTTCAAAACAGCTGTTAGACACACACTACAGTGTCTTTGCTACGGACACAAAAGCAACACACACAGGAGTTGCAAGAAGGTTCTCAGTCCTCTGTGGTTCCCTCGCTGCCCTCAGCAGCAGGATAAACATAAAAAAAAATTAAATGATTGGAAGTCCTTGATTCTTCACAAGAGTCAGGGCTACGTTCGTGACTCCACAGTGGCTCATGGCCCAGTTTCACAGCCCAGGCAGTGGCAAGGGTCAGGCTGTAAGAGAGAATGAGGCACATGCAGACATTTCTTTCCAACCACAGCCTGCTTAACTCTCCTTGGCTGAGTGATCTGCTCTGCTTGGGGGTGATTTAATTAAGGAGACAGTGAAGAATTAAGTAGAGCGTGAAGAAGGTGAGAGAAAAGCTCCCACCTCCCAATATTCTTTCCCAATATCATGCTCAAACACGCTTATGGTGCCTGGAGACAGCAGGTTGACTTCCATGACTCCCAAGCCCTTGAAATGCCCACTTTAGGCTGTGCTTCGAGTCCCTCTGAAACAAGAGGCTCAGTCTGTGTTGCCACCCCACCTTTTCATTCTAGGGTCAACTCTTCAAGCAGATTTGCATTCTGCTGGTGACCTGCTCCTGGCCAGCTTGTGAGAGCAACTCAACACCAGCTTTATTCCATGATTTCACTTGCTGGCTCACTGTAGACGAGTCACTTTACGTAATCTGGCAATTACAATATTCATATTACTTTGTAAAGCACTTCAAGGCCACATAAGAAATGAAAAGTATTATTAATGAGACAGTAACCAGCTCTTGCAGGCAATGAACCTTCTCTCTCTAAATTGGAAGTTGACTTGCCCTTATTAAAACTCAAGCGATTCACTTGAGCAGGACAGGCAGGTCTCATCCACAGTGAAGAGGGCTGCAACACGATGAAGAAAGCATAAACAGCCCCTACATACACAGAGAGTAGGAGCACAGAGTGCTCACCCTCCCCTCAAAGCATCCTCTGTACTGCCAGGGATGCAGGATTGATCAGAGGAGCCCTCAGGTCAACGGCTACACACTCCTAGAAAGGTCAATTATTTGTTTACAGCCTTCCTGGCACCACACCGTAAGAGGAAGGGGAATAATAGTTATATGTATGGCTCATATAAATCACCTTAACTAAATTACTGGCCTGCTTCATTCCATACATCACCGAGTGTGCTTTACTGAGCAGAGAGCCCACTCTCATTTCTATGGAAAAAAATGAAGGAAACGGACTCCTTCTCATATCAGAGTAATATGGTCATGATCCCATAAATATGTCATATTTCAGATTGTTTTTAAAGTAATCTTTATAGGAAGTTCACACCCTGATTTATGGCCAATGAGGAAATGCTGTGCAGAGGTGGCCACAAGTGCCAAAGGGAAAAGGCAGCGACGTTTCTCCTGGTGCTTCAACCCTGGCTTCACATAGCACCAACGTGGGGCAGAACGAGCTGAGCAGGTTATTCAGGAGAATTGAGACAATCAGAAATAGCCGCTCTTGTACACTTTGAGTAACGCATAAGTAAAGCAGTCAATTCCCCATTGATGCTTACAGGCTTTTGGGGTATCTGTACTTCCAACACATGTATGGTTTTCTCCCACAATCACCAATTATTTCACATAATGCACATCACACAACACAGCAATTTTTGCCTGGTACCATCCAGTTCTCAGCCTGGCTGCTCACTCTATTTGTCACCAGAGAGCTGCAATGTCACTTGGTTACAAGTTCCTCGGAGCAGGGAACTCCTCTTGCATATGGTACAAGGACCAATGTGCAGCTCTGCTGAGAAATAAATACTAACCTGATACAGGTTTATTGTGCATTTTCTTGGTGTAAAACCAATGTATAACTGGAGCCTGCCTCTTCTTGCACATGCAGGAGGGAGCTGTGGAGATGCTGCATACAGTTAGAGCTCCACACGGATTAAAGATTAAATATCAGTGGGCTGATGCTTCAAGTTTGACACCCAAGCACACAAAAATCTTCCATTAGATATTCTTACCAAACATTTAGCCAAGAAAACACGCCTAAGCTACTTCAGCAAGGTGAAGAAATGTAACCTCCAAAGTTGTGGAGAAAAGAAACCAAAGCAAGCCAACAATTTTTTTTCCTTCTTCCACTATGCCCTCCCCAAATAACACTGGCTCTGCTTCAGGGGGTCCAACAGGTCCTGCAAACAAGTAGTAACTCGGAGGTAATGTGCCTGAGCTAGATGGAGACGCATAAACACAGCCACCACCCTGCTAAGCAAACATTTTCTCCATCATTAGGGATGTTTTTATACAGAATTAAAGAGGCACCAGAGCCCTGAGATACACAGGCTTGGCATTACTATTTCCAAAGACCTCAGAAGATTTTGGGGCCCAGAAGAACTCCAAGTATTAAGCTGAGTTCAGAAAGATGCTGTGATTTGGGAGAGGCAGGATTTAGGTAGGCGAGTTATTATATTGGACAGAGCATTTCATCATCTTTATTTATCAGGAGAGAACTCAGGAGTACATCATAACCTCTGCAGGGCTGCTCAGAAGAAAACCTGCAATGATAAAATGCATTTCTAAGGCTAAAATCAAACTAGGGTAAGTATTTAACTGGTTACACACTGTTCAAAATGTGATGTATTTATGTGCGTTCTGCTGAGCTGCTACTTTCTTGTATTCTGCAAGAGAGATGGATTGTACTAGGAAAAACATGGAAATCTTCCAAAACAGCACAGGGCAAACACAAAGTTCACCTATTTGTTACCAAGCTGCTGCTATTACACTGCAAGTTAATTAGTAGCAAAAAAATCAACATTTCATTAAACCCTCAGACAGGAGATGGGACCCTTTCATTAAGCACAAAGTATATAATTAGCAATAATAAGTATACCTGAGGGTTCTTTGTGCATAGCTCGTTGTATTTGAGATGCAACAGGAAAACCACTATTTGCACTCACCATTGTGAGCTGGGAGACACTGGTATATTAAAAATTACAGCCCTTTTCATAATTGGTGCTAATCTTTTTTTTTTTAGTTTTAAACATTCACTACAATGAAAAAATAATCCCTGTTGCAAATAGCTAAGGGCTGAGGTCTGAGCTACATAATATTTCATGCCCTTAAACAACTTGTCTGGGTCTGAAGGTTATTTTTAAGTGATCCAGTTATAGCTGTCAGATTTAGTATGCATTCGAGGTAACAGAAAATCTCTGTATTTCCATGTGTTTTAATGAACCCTTCGTTTATCAGCGAGGCTGCATCTTGCTTAGGCTTGCTGAGACTCCTCATTTATTTAAACCAGGAGTTTCCACAGGAAAATCCAGTGGTGTTTCCTAAGGGGAAATCCAAGCTATCTTCACATAACCACTGATGTCCTTTCCTGCACTCAGAAGCCCCCAAGTAATTCCCAAAACTGTCTCGGAAACCTCATCAGGGTCAGGGCTCAACAACAGTCCATAACCAGACAACCCTGAGGCTCCACTTCTTGATGTAAACGGCCTCTGAATGATGCCTTGGGGATGGGGATGTCAAGGAGACACATTTTATATCTGCCCAGTTCAAACAGTGCATCAGCAGCGTCTCCCTTTTATCCAACCCTTCCCCACCAGGGCTTATCAATTTTGTAGGAGATTCAGTCCCACTCCATTTCTGTCATGGGGCTTATCAACACGGTAATTCAAATTCTGCAGGTGCCATTACACCTACACGAATGCTGATGAGCTGAAAGTCTGACAAGGCTGGGGAAAATGTGGACAGATTGCAAACGGCTGTGACTCCCGAGTCTGTCTGGGCAACGTGAACATGCGACAGCCCCAACATCAGAGCAGGAGGATGGAAAAAGAAAGGTACCCTAGGTATGAACGTTCATTTAGGACACGGACCTAATTTTTGTTAGATGGCAAATAACAAAAAAATGGCAATTTTTATTCATTTAGGATGACGGAATGCTCAACAGTGCTGGCAATCCTGCCGTAATATTTTACTTAAAGCAATTCTGGAAGTGAGGTAAATAAAAACAGGACCTTGGTCCCAAGTTTTAATGAGTCCCAGAGAACATACACTGCTCCGTGTTTGCAATTCATCCATCATCTGTGTGATCCCTGGGACATAAGAGAGGACACGAGGCATGAATTCAAATTTCTCAGAAGTCTTGGAGCTCTGGATTGAAAAGTTAAGAATTTTCCATGACAAACATTTTACTGCAAGAAAACTCATCAGGAATAGTCTAAGAGTAGGATTTTTTTGTTTCTCTTACAACATAATTTTCAGGGCAGGAGTCAACTTCCAGATGAGAATCACTGAAACACTTCAGGCTGATCGTGCCAAACCATTTCACAGATACCAAATATCAACATCTAGCTGAGGTCAACCACATGGGACAGAACCAGCACTTCTGATACCTAAGGAGTTATCTTATTTTAGCCCAATTTTGACACCCACATGTTGCTGAAGACACCCTGCTCATGTGGAGGCACCTCAGGTGGATGCTCGGTCCCGAGTGCCAGCAGGACAGCAGTGGTTTAGAGGAACTGGTTCAAGTGGCCTGAATTGTCCCTGCTGTAACCGAATCTACTCAAGACTGCAAGAAAAGCCCTTTCCTTCCTCTCCTTTTCTCCTTTTCTTACTTTCCAATTAATTTCACTGCTTTATCCTCCAAAAGAACCGAGTCAAAGAGGTCAGTTGCTCCACTGCATTGACTGGAGCTGCACCATTTATCATCAGCTGGGGTTTTGACCCAGATTATACTTCAGTCGAAGGAAAGAAGTGATAATAATGCACTGTGGAAACTACAGAAAAAGCTCCTGTAAAATGTATTTTCACACATATTTATACAGTGTCTCTGAGGACTTACTTTGTCCCTTCTGAGGGTCCTCTTTGACATTAGCAAAATTACATACATTACCTAATCTAACACACATTACCTAATCCCTTCTCCCCTTGTCTTTAAGATGCAAGTCAAACTTCTTAACATCCAAAATGCATCGTAATTGCCCAAGCAATTGTCCACTGTCCACACTGCCCTCCCCGAGTGCTCGCCATAGGATCAGACCTGTAGGAAACATCTTGAGACAAGGGACAAGTGCTGCAGAGATTTGTTCCCTGAAGTCCTGCAATGTGACTGGCCAAGGTTAGACATACAGCCCTAACCTCTCAGAAAAGCCTGAATAAGGGATACTGTTAAAACACAAGCCTATATATATAAAAAACACATTTTTCCCCCCTTAAATCTGCCTTTTACACTTTTCAGGCTTTTTTTCCCCCCCTCTCAAGTCCAGACACTGCAGGAAGGAGTAGAGAGTATCTAAAACCAGGGATCCTTGTGTGAGGCTGCTTATCTTGGCAGATGAGACTTTGAAAAAGACAATATAATGGTGAGAGCTGGCAACACCTCATTTAGCTTCACCTTCAACCGAAAGCTTGAGATGCTGCTATAACAGAATAAAGTGACAACACTGAAGTTGCTAGAATGTGCTGGCCCAGATTCTGGGCTGCGTGAAACATCTCCAAACCTGCACAAACGATGACAAAAGAAGTCTTTGCGTGCTCCAAACCAGCTTCTTTTCACAACTGATGAGGCAAATGAAATAAAATGAATAATTTGAGTTAAGGGTTATGACTTGAGCATTAGAAGCATGGCAGGAATGCAGAGTTGCCATGTTCTCTTGGTCTGACTGGGGGGGAATACACCCAATAAAGCCCAATAAAGGGCTGAAGTGTAGAAAAAACACTGACCACAAAGCTTTCAGGGTTGTCCTCATTTCAGGCTGGGTTGGTCCAACCCCCGTCTTTTGTTTCAGGCAGTTAAAAGAACAGGGAACACAATCCCAAATGGAAATCACACAGCAGGAGGATGTGAACAATGGAGACCACTTGAGGCTACCAGGAAGAAAAACCACACCTAGAAAAGCCCTGGCCGGTCACTGGAAGAGGCTCCTTGTGAGAGGGGGGAGGATGCTTTGAGGTGAATTGCTGAGTAAAGAAAGGGCTGGAGAAGTGAACAAAGAAACCATCCCCTGCTGCTTGGTTCCTCCTGTACTGAGGGAAACGGGAGGTCAGGTACATCCTGTAACAAACAAGGACATCTGACCTCAAAACCAATTTCCTCTCTGAATTAAAATAACCCACTGGACCTCAAGCTCCAGTTCTTGGCTCATGTCAAGCAGGGTATGGGTAAATTTTAATTTATCTCGTGGAATAACTTTTACTTAAATGACCTTTTCTGAATGTGCATCATCTGGCTTTCATTTCATACAGTCACAAAAACATATCCTGAAGGAAAATTTTCCATGGTAAATAGATTTTGCCTTCAGGGGGACTCGGCAGGTTTTCACACCTGCCCACGAGCCTGTCCAAAGTTCTAATTTTTGGTGCTAACATATTGTACAGAATAAATTGCTGAAATATCTCATTACAAGGGATAGTTCCATCCAACAATTTCCTTGTCATTAAGTGCTCCATAGATACACTTCATGGGCAGCACTCGGATGCTAGCAGAGAAAGAAAACAAAACCTTTTGGAAAACTAACCCCAAACCAATTATTCATTAACTTCAAACACCTCTGCAATAGGCAATCATGGAAAGGGCATTATCTAATGCTGGGTATATTTTCACCCAAAGAAATAATAACTGAGAGTGGTGGTGTTGTCTCTGGAAGCTTCACTGATCACATCCATCTTCTCCATAGACTCTCTGCCTCGATACAACACAGCCAAGACAAGCAGCAGAGAAAAAGAGCTGTTGAGCTCCCCGAGTTTTTCTGCAGGGATTGTAAATATAGGGAGGACACACGCTCAGCATCCATTTTAGAATCCAAATAGAAATAGTACTGCAAATACAGCTTCTACAGCAAGGCCCAGCTAAATATGAGCAAGATCCTTACTCAGCTGCCATGCAACTTTCCATAAGCCTCTCCAGAAGAAGTCTGAAATGAGAAAGGAAACAAAACAAACCAAAAAAAGCATCTGTAAGAAGAGCAAAGATTCCTGGGTGGGAGCATTGAATTATCCAGAGCTACTTGTTTTTCCCCTCAGTAATTGCATCAATGAAGATCTAAAAGATTCCATTATATTCACGTGTTCAGGGTCCCTTTCTTCTGCCTAAGGAAAACATTAAGCACAGGAGTCACTGTAAAGTCCTGGTAAGGTTGGTGGAACTAGAGCAGAAGTGCTTAACCAATCCTAAGCAGCTCAGCAGATTATTCTGTACTGTCATCTTCATAATAAAAAGGCTCTGAGATTTTATTAAATCACAAAATGAGCTGTTCTTGCTTTTATTAAGCTGTCATGTAGAAATACCAACCACAGGCCAGTACCCCATAATGAAAGGTCTTGTACAAGCATAAAACCAAAGAAAAAACTTCCTAAAGAAACAAACCTGAAGGCAATCTCAGTTTTTTTTTTTTATCCCAGCCTGTAACCAGGACCCTCTGCCATCAGGGTTAATCCAGTGGTGCTGTTTTGTACCAAAAGGAGGCGACTTCAAAATCCTTCACCCAATTGCATCTTACCCTGGTATCTGCCAATAAATCAGTCTGTGCCAATAAACAGATGATTCTCTTCCCCGAGGAGTTTTTCAGAGCTGTTTTGGGCTGTGTGTAAGGCTTGACAGCTCGCAGCAGCTCGTCGGCTTTTGAGATGGCCAAGAACCAAGTTCACCCCTTGTACAGCATCAAAACACACAGAACAAACACCAGGAGCAGGACTGAGCTGAGCTGACCTACTTACTGCAGTCTCAGGGCAAGCTCTGTGTTGCCCTTCATTGTTCTTCCCTCCCCACAGCCCCAGGTAACACCTCTTCCCCTGTTCTCGGGCGAGACGGGAATCACACGGGCTCAGCTCTCATTTCAAAGCGCCGCTCTCACATCTCCAGCCTCTCTTCTCACCTTCGAGCACAATGAGATCAGTACAAAAGTGCCTTGGTATTCTGAACCACTGCGCTAACTTAAATTACCTTAATCTCAAAGCATGCCTGCTCTAAAATATCTTTTCTTTCTTAGTCATACTAATAAGGAGCCAAACTGCATGGACACAGCGGAGACAGCGCTTTAGATTTAATACAGCACATTTAAATTAAATGGGCCTAACACCCTGCTTTCTTTTCCTTTTCAAGTACCATCTTTCATCTGCAGATCCTATAGTTGTTGCAGCCTTGATAGAGTTAGAAAAATTGACAGCTCAAATACATAAATATTTTAAACACACAAGGCAGGTCCAGATCCCGAGGGAAATAGCTGAGCTTATCCAATATTCACATTTGATTATTTATGCAGTTAAATAAGAAAGGAAATTGCTAACAAATCCAGGCACAGGTTTGGCATGCTGCTCCAGTCTGCCTCTTCCTGCTCTACTCTGGTAATTGCTACCTGATTAGGAGTGAAGAAGCACATTCTCCTTCACACAGGGGTGGGACTTGAAACAGCTTCTCCTAATCCCCAGCTCTGCCAGGGACATCAGACCAAGCCTTGGACGAGCCACTTGCTGCAAATCCCTGTCACCCCTCATCAAAATGGGAAGTGGTGATGGTTCCTTTTGCCTCTGCTGGTGCATTTTAGAGGCAAGGCCTTTGATACTGATCTTTTCATGTTCACCATGATGCTCCTCCACGCAGCAAACCCCTGCTTAAGCGAAAGTAGAAAGGAAGGAACCTGCTGATACCAGTAAAATGAACCTAATATTACCCAAGCTACCTGATTTACAGCAAATCCACTGTAAAGCAGCATCAGGCCTCACGCTTGGATGAATCCCATCAGTCCTGATCTCAAATCAATGCCCACATCCCCTGTCATCTTCTGCCACCCACGTCCCTCTCCATTCCCCACGGCTTTTTTTGCCTTCTCCTCTGGACACGCGGGGGTGGGCAGTAGGGGATCAACCCTTTCAGCTGGTTTCTGGAACTCTATTCTTGTCCTGTAACAGACAGAGCTGAAGGAAGCTCTATGAGCTGTTGAAACCCACCTTTATTAACCCAAGGAAATGATGTACAGACCAGCCTAAAGGCCTCTCAATTAAAAAACAAAAGTGTTTGGGATCTCTCCATTTCCATTAAATTTGTGTCAGCTCCTGCTCTCCTGAACAACACTTTACCTTTATCACTACATTTGCCTCGGAGCACCGTATAAGATATTTTGTGCGAAGAAATTTTGCCTCAATCACTTAAAAATTAGTCCTTTCTTCCCCTCGAATGTTTATCTGCTCATGTTTATGAATAAGCTACAGCTCTGAGGAATTTACTGGCATCACTGAGTGCCTTCTGCTCATGTTGTTACTCTTTTCAGATCTCAGTATTCTATTTGAAACGTTTGTTCTGTAGTTTTGCAACTGGCAAGGAAATAAATTGGAGGGGATGTAAGCAGACAAATACATGCTCATATTAAACCAGGCCACTTCAGAAGCAACAGTGGCACTTCAGTGCCTACATCAGGATTGGGATTTTCATCTTGAAAATACTCCTGGAGCAGCTCACACTGCTGTTGTCCCCTGCTGCTCATCATCATTGCACACCATGATAGTAGAAGTGTCCTCAAAGTGCTCCTTACCCTGTTTAGTGAGAAACCAGTTGACTTGGCTTAACCCACTGGTAAAAACATCTATTCAAGTTGCCAAGCCACGTATGGAGGTGGACAAGACACCCTCACTCAACTCCTGTCCTTCATTCTCTTCCAGGGTCTTCACAAGCCTCACTGGTGGGACATCTCAAAGAGCCACAACCACTGTAACCACAGACACTTCAGGACTCACACACAAACGTGGGTGAACCAGCACTGAGCTGCCATGGATTTCAGTAGGGTTGGCATACGATACTTCCAAGTTCTGAGAACCCAACCCAAGACTTGGTGCTGTTCTGGATTAGTAGATACTGACCACTGCCAAAGGGTGATGGGAACCTGTGGAAAGCAGCATCCTGGGTCTGAGAAATCCCCAGTCAGAGATCAAGAAGAGACCTAAGATGGGCAATTTCTGTGCCAGCTGAGATCACACATTAAAAGGGGAATTGCAAAAGTTGCTTTTCAGAAAAGATGGGCAAGATAAGGACTTGATAGTGGAGACCAGGAAAATCAAAACGGTCTATCAGTGTAGCATCACACTGATGTTTTGAACTCCCTTTCAAAAGTTTAACTGATGTGCATTTCATTTTTAATATCAAATACATGCCAGAATGGCAAAATCAATGCTACCCCAATTTCTCAGCTAACACACTGCTCATCTTTTTGGAACTTCTGCACATGCTCTTCACTTACTGCGGTATCCAACTGGCTTGGAGCAGTGCATGCAAAATGATGCACACACAGGCAAATACTCAAAATGGAAGAATCACCCCCAGTGCCTATCTGCCAACTCCACTTATTTCAGTAGAGACCTACTAATTCCTAGTAACTAACAGTCCAGCCTGCATTTAGTAAGATTGCCTTTCGGTAATCAAATTCATGACAGTCTACCACAGGCATGAAGTCAATTTTCAACTATTGACTTCAATCATGCAGAATTTAAACCTAATTAAAAGTAACCGAGACTGTCAACCTCAAGCCTGACTTTTTATTTATCTTTTATTCTCCCAGAAACACACAAATGAAGCCAAACAAAGAACAGAACCAGCTCAGTAGTTTCAGGGGTTGTGATCATTTCTGTTTGCCAGTTTTACCAGTATATATTAGGTATGTTCCATAACATTTAATAATGCCTATTTCTGAGCTACATTTATCAGGATGTCAAAAGGTAACAGGTTGAATTCATCACGATGCATGCCTGACACCTGAATAGGAACGGTGAAGGATTCAGCCCTTTAAAATTTCAGGAAAATAGCAGCAAATTAGAACTGACAGGACGTTACTTTGATCTGACAATCACGACTGCAGCTCACATTGAATATTGAATATCAGCTCTCTTTTAGTTCCAAGCAGAGTGGATACACACTATGTGGTTTGTGCATCTCATCGTGTAACAACTGACAACACCAATAAGCTTTCTGAAAGTAGAGCTGCTTGGAAGAACTATGTATTATTTTGCTTTATTTTGACACCTACAGACTCAATAGAATATATCTGAAGATATATTAAGAGTCACGTGCACAGGCAAAGCAGGTACTCTGTCACTCACTGTGACAAAGGGAGGTGGGTTGAAGCAAGGAGAATTTTCCATTTGCAGTTTCTATATCCTGTGTGTTTTATACCAGGTTGTTTCCAGTTAACAGATAAATGATAACTCTGTGCAGTATTACATTATCAAAGACTGAAAAGCCATTTTCTTTTTATTAAACATCCTGAAATCAGCCCTCCTGCTCAGTTGAGTGGGGGGAAAATATTACCAGTAGAGCTACCACAGTTGCAGGGACTCAAGCAAGCAAGCTTTAGGATATTAAATTCTTCATATGCAGGAGCTAGATGCAATTTTGGAAATGCCATTTTTGTGTTCTCAATCCAACAAAGTACCTATTAAGGCAAAGAATGCTGTGGCTTACACTCCCTTAAAAAACAACCAACCAACAACACACATGTGTGCACCCAGCCTGCAATTACCCCCCCCCAAGTCTTGGTATTTATTTTTGCATAGCACATCTTCCACCCCCAATACACGATCTAATTCTCTTCAGGGTTTTATGCTCTTGCCATTAAGCACGATACTATTGTTGCTCTTCTCTCTGAACATCTGATTGATGAATCCAAATAATTGAAAAATCCATCAACAAACCTTCCAACAGCAAGCCTTCACATTGTGGAAAGAACAGGTCACACACGTCCAGGCCAGCAGCGAGGACTGGGACATTTCAAGGGACCAGTTTGTTCAATGCAGTCATCTCCAAAACCAGGAGTATATTTGGATTTAATAAAATGTGCAGGCCAGTAGAAAAACAGAGCAAAACTACCACAGATATAACACTTCAACAAAGTCACAGTAAATGCCTACGTTATTCAGGGAAATTTTACTCTCCTAGACCAGTAGTTTATCACAGCTATAAACCAGTTTAACTTTATTTGTCCTCCATCTCACATTGTCATTCCTACCAGGACATCACTCTACATTGCTGTAGTGATGATATAGTATAATTTTACATTTTTAGCTGCTACCAAGTGTCTGAAAACCTTCAGTGGGAGAAATCACACCCCCAGCTGCAGTATCTATACAGAATTAAGCGTCCACACCAGGTCCTCAGCACTGGAGAGATATGGCTAAAGATGGGAGATCAAATCTACCCTGAATTAACTGGTAAAATCATCTTCCAAAAGCCAGAGGTCACTCTAGTCAAAGCTACTGCAAGTGCACAGTTAAGCTGTTTGTGGTCTCACCTTTACACGGAACCCGATGCCTCTTCTGCACTCTCAAGTCATGACAATTCAATCCAGCTCAACATGAGAAAACACTTTTTTACAATGATGGTGGTTGAACATTGGAAGAGGTTGCCCAGAGTGGTTGTGGTTGTTTTAAGACAGATGCAACATTTGGACCTTCCAGCATTATTTCTCCTCTTCACAACACTTCCCAAAGAAACGCTGTAGCTTTCCAACACACAACAATCCAGTGTAGTTTACATCATTATCTCTTATTTCTTGATAGATTACATTCCTACCATACACAACAAAGTACATCCAGCAGCTTTGTCAGCTCCTGGCAAGCAGTGGCCTGATGGGTTCTCACAGTCCATGTTCACCCCATGGTTTGAGTTTCAAGACTTAAGAGTACCTGCATCTCCCTCTAGTGCCTGCTTGACTTACTGGATCGTGACCTGCTCCCATTGCCAACCAATGGACCCCCCTGGACACCTCACGGTTGGAACGGGCAGGATTCAGAACTTTAGTAGCAAGAAACCTCCAGGAGATCCTTGCCCAAGGACCAGACACAGTCAAGTCCTTTGTGTTGGCTATGGAGGCTACAGTTGCTGTGACAGTACACTCCCCAAAATGTCAATTTTGGAGACAAAGAGCTGAAAGCTGGGCAATATTAGATTTGCTGCTGCCCAGCACGTCCCCACGTCAGCTGCATTGCTCTAATGCAGTTCAGTTCCATCTTTCATCATCATCTCCTCCTTTCAGCTCTTCCTTACTCTCCCCAAGACACAGGGCCTGTGATGTACCAAGCAGGTTCTCCTCCCTTAACCAACAGCTATTCCATACTTTGTCATGTCCTTTATTGTTCAGTGAGAGGTCCTATGCCTTATTTACAGCATATTACTCTAAACCTTCCCTGAAGATACAATTAAGCTCCTCGCTGGGTTTTTTATTGCTCTCAGCACTCTATTTTTGAGTTTTTCAGAAACAATTTATTTTTCACAGCATCTCTAAGAGATAAAAGACATAATGTCCAGATGACAAACAGCAAACTGAGAGAAAGAGGGCCTTTATGGTCAAGGGAGATCACTAACTTCAGCTTATTAATTTCCAGTGCCCCAGAATGGGATACAGACAGCAATATGTGTTCGCATCTGGGTTTCCCATCGCTTCCAAGCACAGCTCTGCTCAGCACTTCTGTACTTGAATATGCAAACTAGTAACACTTTAATAGTTGTGTGTGTATGAATGAGCCTATATACACCAGGAGAGAAATCTTCTGTAACATTAGCTATCCCCCAAGCAGTACGTTTGCTTCCAGGCACATCAACTCCCCAAAGCAATTTATTTCAACCAGTAAGGTTAAATTTAACCCTATAAAGAGATAAAAAGTTACCTCCTATAAGCAACTCAGATCCCATTTTGAGGCTTTAAGTGGTACCTACACCATGTGATGACAGCTAAGACAGTGACCTTGTGTGCACTACGATGCTGTTTTCCATTCAATGCCACCAGCTCCCTGTTGTCTCTCAACACAAAACGAGAATGCTCTTAAACTGTTGCTAATTTTAGTGTGTATTTAAACAGAATTGTTTGCCTTCCCTGTGGATGCAATCAGGTAAGACCAACTCGCATTGCCAATGCAGGAATACAGATTGCACTGCATCTAAAAGTGAAGGAAAGCACTAAAACTGAGCATCAGTCGGCACCAACCAGGAATCTAAAGAGGCTGGAGGAAGCAAGCAGCCATTATCCAGTCGCTATAATAACCCCACACAATTAGTAAATCTGCTTAAGAAAATAAATCTTTCTGTTCCCAGGGCAGCTGGTACAGAACAATCCTTCACTTTTCTGTCTTACTCAAAATATTATGGCCACACCTGAGGATTCAGCCTTCAAGACCAAAGACACACATACTACAGAGTCAGGAGCAAGGCCATTTCCAACGCCGAGTCGTTACCGTGGTCCCAGCAGCATCCCCCAAAAGCCAGATCCCATCGTGCAGGACCATACACATGCTCCATTCAAACCAGCATACACTTAAGAGGCAGGCAGAGAGATGGCCCTATTTTGCAAAAAAGCGATTGAAAGACTCAATAACTTGCCCAGAATGACAAGGGAGTGTGTAACAGAGGTCAGGTTTGAGACCCTTTGACTATCTTTGACCTCCCAGGTGACACAGCCAGAAGGGTTGGTATGGAAACACATCAGAGAACTTCACATGGGACTTTGTCATGATAAACCCATCAGCACTGAGGAGCAGAAAACATTGGAGAAGCAGCAGCATCATCACTGGGAAATATTGCCTACTAGAGCTGAACCAGCACGGGTTTCTATCACACTGAGTACATCTCTGCAGACTGTCAGCAGAGAAGAGTTATCTGCAGGAAACTCACTCCATGTACGGTTCCGATTGCTGTTCACACACATCCCAATTCCAAAGAACTAGCATAAAACAGAATAGCAGTCCTGAGTTCCAGCACTGAACAGCTTTTTTTTTCCCCCTGTGAAATCATCTCCTTTCACAGGATTTTCTACAATTTTCTCTCTGTTCATAAATATGGAGTTTATTCAGATGTGTGTAAGAGCCTCACTTTTGCAATCTAGTGCTTCACTGAGCTATAACCAGGGAGCACTTTTCTACCCATTTCTTATGCTCTCGCCATCCTAACCTGGAATCTGAATCTTTAGAGCTTTTTTTTCCTTCCCACCTGTGTGGAATATCACAGGTATGATGCAGTAACAAACAGCACCCTACTGACCCAGTGCCCTCAGAAATCAATGCACCCATCACCTTGAAGGAGATGACTTTGTCTCAGAGCGCTCCAATTCCATTTACTGCACTCCATGCAAGGTACCTTGCACAAAAAAGTGAGATCTTATGGATATGGGAACGAGGGAAGAGCCTGGAGCCAGCATTTGCCAGCACAGCCTTACGAGCAGAGCCTTAGAACGACAGAGCAGCCACACTCAGCTGTGTTGCAAAAATGGGAAGGAGAAATAGGAGGGTTGAGTTATCTTTTAATTTAAACAGCCAGTTCCTCACCAACAGACTTGGCAGTGTTTTTTCCTCCACTAGAAGCAGGCACAAAACTTTTCTTCTTGCTGTTCTCTGGTTAAGGGGACCACTGAGAAGACATTCACAGAGCTGCAGACTGATCCTCATCCCAATTAAGAAATGGTAGTAGCATGGTTGCATTCCCCAAGCCCATATTTCGGTACAAAACTGCAGGAAGAAATCATTACTGGGACCATCAACATTCACAAACAAAAGGGAAAAGTCAAGCTGGTTCCATGCTTCTGCCTTGTTCTTCTAAGCAGGAGGAAGAGGCTGGTCTGTGGCTCAGATGGAGAGGTTAACCTCAGCTCCCCAAGCTTCCTCAGATCTAAGAGCACAGCACAGCTGGGATCCACAGCTCAGAAATATTTAGCTCCACACGTTTGTGAAACCGCATTAACATCTCAGTCACGGTCCTGCAGGAATGGCTTAAAACTGGGATTCAGAGCAGTTGTCACTGCACGATGTCTGCGGAGGGACGGTGCTTGGGGAGCACTGGACAAGCCATCGCTCCACAGGTATCACAAGGACAGCTGCATTTCTTGCATTATATGGCATCTACTTCAAATTCCAGACATTTTCACATTAAGTAAGGTCTGGCTAGCACGCCATTCATTTGGTTGCCAATTTCTGTTTGGTACAAAACTGAAAAAGCTCTGCTGCAACGAGTGAAATAAAACTGGGTTCACCCCAGAGCAATTAAATGAGCTGTTGAAATATTGCCTCAAACCTTCAGCCTCTTGGCTGACCCAGGACTATTAGCACAAAGACCAGGACCCCCAGGACTATTAGCACAAAGCAGAGCCTTCCTGCCCAGCCTGTGATGCTCCCAACTTCCCTGCCCGACACTGTCACGCTGAAATAAATCCGCTGGTTGAGAAAGCAGCAAAGAAGAGCCAGGAGAAAGGAAGAAAGCCACGTTCCTCCTTGTAGCATCACTCTTGGGGATGTTACGCTACTCTCTGAGCTGTAATTCCCCTTGCAGAGCAAAACCCCACCTCCAATCTTGCGTGCTAGGTAGGTACCAGTATTTCTTCTTTATTGCCATCACTGGCTCTCATCATGAGGACGCCTGCTTGCTCTGACCCGTGGTGGTTCACTCACCTAAGGATCTCCACACACGTGCCCCATACAACCAGCATGCCAGCTGGCTGAGCAGAGAAGCTCCAGCATTTCTTTGCCACTGGTGACCCAGGGAACACTGGCAGAGGAACGGATGCTCAGAGGGCTCTGCAGAACCCCCTCCACCTACCAGGACCTGCCACCACCACCTTCCACTCTGCACCCCAGTTCACTCCAGCTTCTGCCATTCCTTTTATTCAGACTAAAATGCTGCTTTGGCCAAGCTGGTCTAAAGTGTGGTTGAAAGCTCAATTCTGGTATTATTTTTGCAGCACCCTTCCAGTCCTCACTCTCCTCCTCGCCCCCAGCCACCTCCACCCTGCTCCCACGCCTTCCCTCTGTCAGCAGCTCTGCTGACAAAAACAAGTGTTTATTTTAGGTTCACCAGCTGAGAGCATTTACTGCAGAAGTGGGAGGGAAGGAGGGGAAAACAAGGGAGGTTGTGGGGCAGATTGTTCAGCCAGCAGCCTCAGAGCAGCATCGTTTTCCCCCTCTGCCTCCACAGCCATCGGCACAAACAACTCGGCCAGGGCTGCACCTCCAAAGGATGGGTCCCTCTGAACTCCCCAGTCCTGCCACGTCTCTTCTTGTGGTTTCCTCACGACTGTAAGTCTTCAAAAGCCACCAAGTTTTGGTTTCAAGAGATTAGCTCAAAAGTTTAAGCTAAACCCAAACGCTTTGCTAGGACAGGAATGGGTCTCGTGATTGCAAGCAGTGGCTTTGTTCTCCACATGCCACGCCAGGGCATGGAAGACACTCATGAATATGCAGCAACACAAGTATTGTGGGTTTTTGTTTGTTTTGGGTTTTTTTTCAGAATAAGCAGGGACACAAGCAAATATCAAAGCACAAATTCAAGAGTCCAAATGCTCTCAAGGGAGACAGCTCAATCTGAAGTGTCCTTTAGGTAGAGCCCGATGCCTTTGATAGTTCACCATATTTGATCAAATAAAGCTATTGATCCTTAGCATGAAAGTTCAATACAGGCTATCAGTGCTGTAAGAGTAGTACAATAAAACTCTTGGTCTTTTTGATCTCTGCTGAAGCATTTCATCTTGACATTTGTTAAATGTATCAGTAGATTGCTTAAAATGAGAATGGGGTTTTAAAAGCTTACAGGAAAAGTAAAGTGAACATAAAAAATTCAACTTTTACATTTGGTAACTTTTACATTCAGTGCTTTTCATTAACTGTAGTGCCCAGCCAGGTATTATTGTCCAATTCCATTTTAAGCAAGACGGTGAGACCTAAATGAATTTCTAAATATATATTATTGGCTTCATTCTTACAAGTGGTTTCTATCAGAGTTTATCTGCTTCTGCACCTTTGCAGTTAATCATTCCTTCAGACCACCTTGTGACCCCAGTCCAGCAACAAAAAGAGGGGGTTTATACCAGAATGTCCCTAAGCAAGCCAGAAGTCAAATGGCAATGCTAGCGAGCAAATAAAGAAGCAAGAGGAATGAAAAGAACGTTTTCAATCATCAGCTCCCCTGTAAGAGCCGGGACAGATCCCCACCACAGCCACACCAGTGCAAACCAAAAGCAAATGGCAAAACCATGGATTTATTATGGTAACTGGGTGAAACTGGGTACATACACAGACCCATGCACAGGGCAGGCATTCTGAAGCATGAAGACTTCTTCACCATTTAGAGCGGGTCAGGTCTAGAAGAGGTTCTGCATCAAAGTTATTGCAACTGCCTCCTTCAGGATTCTCAAAACCAGAGGTGGCTTTTAACAAGGCAACCAGAGCTTAGAGATGAGCTCTGCATTGAGGAGGAAGCTGGATTAACCAATCTGCAGAAATCTAATCTGAAACTTTCTACAAGCTCACAACTTGAAATTTGAACCATTATGTATTTCAAAGGCAGCATTAAGTCATTGATAATTTCTCCCTCCTTACCTCAGCACCTGTCAAGAAGCCAGAGAAGAAAGTCAGCTTTTTCAGCTATCTGGACTGTGCCAGATCTAAAACCTGAGGTGGGAAGAGGGGAGTTGAAGATAATCTTTATAGGGCCAGGCTGCTGGGAAATACAGAGACAAGTCCAGCCTTTACTTACTGTCTGCCTTATAAACTTGTATAGAAGACAAACTGTACACACACATAAAAATGGACTGTGTATCTTCAATTACAGAGCCATAAAGGCAGCAGTGTATGTTTGGTATATTACCTCATATAGCCTTCCTATAAGTTATTCTCTACTGAGGTGATCTCAAATGTTCCAGAGCTGTTTTGTTATTCACAGATGCGTGCACTTCTTCCTTCCGTCAAAGCACAGATCACATAAAAACCCAGGTTAGAGCACTGCACTGACCCCATGTTCAGTTCTGCCTGTACTCCCCCCTAGAACAGCAAACCTTGCCCTGCTGGCACGGCATGAATCCTAAAGGATGGGAACACACAAACAATGTGAAAAACAATACAGCCCAATGACCTTGAATGCTGCTTCTTACGGTCTTAAATTCCAGCTACCCTACACCCCATGCCTGGAGCTGCTGTCGTCCTTGAGGGGAGTCACCTTTGGAAGTAAATGGTTTAGAATCACTCGTAGGTCTGTGTGGACAAGTCTGTGTGATTTCAAACAAGCTATCAAAGCCCAGAGAAATAGTCAAAGCTGCATGTGTGCAACCTTGAACTCCTGATGTTCCCCCACCATTAGGAAATTTTCTGAGGCAATGGGAAAAAAAGCCAGCAAGTACCTTCAACTCAAAGCCTTTCTTTCCCTTCTTTGTGGTCAGCATCCAAGAAGCCCTGCTGAACAGAGATCAGGCTGAATAACTGAAAACAGAAGTGCTCAGGGGAGCAGACAAAAAAAATACCAAAAGGAAAGCTCTGTTCCCCTTCCCTTTAAGCTAAGTTTATAACTGTGTTGGAAAGAACAAACAAGAAATTCCTTTTGAGACGAAAGGGCAGGGAACTAGGGGAGAAAGAGGCCAGAGTATTTCTTTATGGGCTTCTTTTTTTTCCCTTTTTCCTCCAGTAATAATTGTATCAAAGAAACCATTGTTGGATTTGCTGAAGTGCCAGGAACTGGACTGAAATTTCCTACTGGGCAAACTGGCCAAGACAAGACCTGCAGGATAAGTTGCACCTCCTGAAGTAGGAGTGGAAGAATTCTGCAGCTCATAAGATTTATCTCGTAGAAGAGTCTAGTGAAACCTGATACAAGATTTCCATACAGACCTAAATCATTCCATATATATGAGCCCAAGTTCTTCCTTGAGATCATTTGGCAAGCCCTGTACTCACATAGGTGACACGGACCTAGAACTCTGCTGCTGTTTGGCAATGAGAGAGTTTAACATCCTCGAGGTCCTCTTCTGTCCCTGGAATGGAAGGATGAGGAGTATCCAGCAGGATGTGAGATGTCACAGGGTCTGCATGAGTTATACATGGAATTTGCTAGGAAGAGAGAGCGAGCCTGCACACCTGTGGGATATAAAGCTCCATATCAGGGAAGCAGCAGGGCATGGAGAGGTTCCCAGATCTGCTGAAGACACCATGCTGCAAGCTGCCCACATCCCATCAGAAGACAGCCCTCAACAAAAATGGTATCTCAGCACCAGACAGTCTTTCCGAGGACACACCTCAGTCCAATAAGCAGGGGCAAACTCAGAGGTGGCCAGTAAAAACCTCATTGCACCAGCCAAAGCATCAGAGTGGTGTTCAAAGAGAGCCTGGAGGGGAGCGCATCGCAGTAATCCTGCCTGGAGCTAACAGCCTGGAAGGCTTCCCAGGAAGACTGACTGAAGCAGAATAACAAACCCACGAGAAGGAATCTGCTTTGCTTCGGTTTACAGTGGTTTTGTGCAAAAAATAGTGGTTTTGTGAGAGGAAGCAAACCTCACTGCAGCCATAGCTCCACTTAAGGTACCACTGAGAGCTCAATCTCTGCTCTGGGATGAATTGGGCCTGATGTGGATGCTCAAGGGCCCCAAGTACAACTGGGGCAGAGTCAGCAAGGATGAGTAAGAGTCTTGAGGCTGCTCGGTAGGATTCAGCAAGCTCTGCTAGATTTATTAATATTACAGTATTGCCTAGAGAGGCCATTTGAGGTTCTTACAGGAGATGCTCTAGCAAGGCCAACCAAAAAGATTTTCTGTACTCCTCAAAATCTCAGATAGGTGAGAGAAGAGGGAAATAAATTTCCCAGAGTGTTTACACAACCCAGTACACCAAAGCAAGAAATACACCCTGAGAAAGCCTAACCCCAGTCGTCAGCCTCTGAAACACTGCCTTTAACAACGGCTCTGCGAGAGAATAAGCTGAACCAAACAAACTAAATGTATCATTTTTTTTCCCCACTGTGCTTTTCCACAGCTTTAACCTCTCTCCATTGTTGCCTGCCTGGTTTTAAAAAGCTTAATCCGAGATGATACCCTAAATCTCTTCTTGGCAACGTTACTAATCTGTTTATTATTTTCCTGCAAAAGCACAGCCCTAATATGAAGCCTAACATAACCAAAATGCTTAATTACATTTTTTCCCTTGGGATGGGGAAACCATTTCAGCCTGTGTGAGAGCTGGGGTAGTCTTAGTGGAGAACACCTTTAGTAGAGAAAAGGGAGCAGCACATTCCAAGAGGAAAAAAAGGGAAATGTAACCTTTAATCAAATGATACCATTATCCCTCAAAACAAGGTGCTATATAAAAGATGAAGTCTTCATGTAACTCTCATAAAGTACTTATTAAATGTCAGGTTTGGCTGCAAATTTTTAATACTCCAACTATTTAATGAGTTCTCTGTTTACTTGTTTTCCTTCAAACAATTAAAGTAAATCACAAAGTGCACTGCAAAATTAATAATCGCAGTAGATTTCTTCACAAGTGCCTGCAGTAAGATAAGGAATAGCTATTATGCTGTGTTTCAAGACAAACTTCAGAACAGAGGGAGCAATATGAAGCTCAGCCAGCCTCAGCACAGGCACTCAGCTGAGGCATCCCAGTTGGAAGCGCAGTTGTCCCACACTCCGTATGGAAAAGCTGTGGAGAGAACAAGAGCCATTCCCAGGCAGGGAACAGCTTGACTCTCTGCTGTCTACAAGGGCTACACCATCAGGCAATTTGAGAGCCTAAAATGGGATGTGGTCAATCCGTGGAAGTTTGGTACCTCTAATCCAACAGGGAATGCATGGCAGTACAGAGAATTAAATCCAGGCTTCCCAAGCTGGTATCTCAGCCATGTATTTTTATTACCCAGTGTAGCCTTACATAGATTCACTGGCTATGATTTCCTGCTGGAAATCTGGAATAACTCAGCTGAAGGCAATGGGATCTCCACAATGGAACAAGCAGGGGCCAGCTGCATGCAGAAGAGCTGGAAGTGGACAAAACCAGCAAAATTTGATATTTGGTTATACTGGTTTAAACCTAACAGCATAAAACTTGTCTGTTGTTCAGAGGCATTAAAATCATGCCTGGGAAAGCTCCACTGATCTCCCAGTGGCTAGATGGAATTGCTAAGCTCAGAAGAATGACTGCGTGATGGATAGCAGAGAGGCTGCTCTGCTGTGTCCTTGCTCTTCTGCAAAGCACTCCAAATGCAATGCTTCATGCTGAACCACCTGCAGAGCACAGGCAGAGCACCACTGGAAATTCCCAGGAGTAAATAAAAGTGACCAACTCGCAATAGTGGTTTTATTTTCAAGCAGTACATTGCCAGCAGATTTAATACTACTGAGCATCAACACAAAACCAAATGTGATCCTTCCCATCCCAAAGTATTGCTGATTTTTCAGTGGGCCCTTATCTGGATGAAGGTACATAAAAACAGATCCTTTTTGTTTGCTTAAATGTAACGTTCTTAGCAGGTAGTTATTACTTAGCATATAAAATACATGCTGGGAGTAAATCCAACATCCAGTCCTTTAGGTTGCTGAACAATGCAAGCCTCAGATCCTGTCCAGAGCTGGAATGTAACATTGATTTTCCTTGAAAAAGAATAAGGTATTTTCATTCATCAGTCTGAGGGTGAATTTCAAAATGAACAATTGATATAAAATATTTGCAACGAGCTAAGCAGATCACCTTTGGGTGGGCTCAAAGATGTTTTTGCCAACTAAACATCATAAAGTAACAGAAAATGTTTCATAACAATGTGAAAATGTTCAAGCCATTTTACCTGGAAACTTATCAAAACTTTGTAAAGCCAACAGTATCCCAGTGTTTCCCTCGACCCCTGAGTTAGGAAGAGAATCCAAAAGGCAGGTGCTGAAGACTCTAAGAATATTATTGACCAGTTCAATAATAGAAATGGAAACATAGCCAAAAATGACAGCAACTGAATCCAGTATCAGAACACTCCCTTGTTTATCAGGGTCCTGCAGCAACAGCAGGCTCAACAAAATCATGAGTTTGTTTATTAGCTGATAGATAGAGTCAGGAGAAAAAATGTGCCATCCAGCTAGAGAGAAACAGCATCAGTTATGTGCATTGTCATGTGTGAACAGCGACGTGCAGCTGCACACTGCAGACCCAACCCAAGGAAGGTCACCCCACGGGAAGGTGTTGGCATCTATCATGGGGAGTTCAGTGCTGCTCAGTTATCTCCTGCACCTGCGGCCAGGAGCCTGCTTGGCTTTGTTCTGGAGCCAGAGCTGAGCTTGTGACAAAAGACACGGCCCTGCCATCCAAAAAACCCCAAACCAGCCCAGCAATGGGGCTTCCTCCCTGCTTCCCAGAGACCCCACTCCTCTGTCCCAGCCCTGGAAGAGGGATCTGTTCTCAAACACCCTATGGCTCACCCTGCAAAATGAACGGATGCAAAAGCCCTGTGTTTCAGAGATTCCTCCCTTCCTTTGGAACAACACCACAGGCCCAGTTCTGCATTAAGAGCACAGCATACTCCAAGCCACTTTCTTATTTACTTCAAGTATTAAGTGGATTAACAAACCAAGAGGATGTTAACTGTACCTACATAGCTGCTGTATCAATTAATCTGTGTGCCATTGTGCGGTGTAGAACAAGCCAAGATTCAATTATTAAATATTTCAAATATCAAATAGATAATTAAAAAAGGAAACAAAAAAATATTAAATAAATATTAATATTGTGCTTGTGTAGAACAAGCCAATATTAAATAAAATGAGGAGCTAATCTCCCAGGGGTACAAACCTCTAACGGTCCTGTCCCCTCTCCTGAAAACATCCCATGTGCATAACTAATTTTTCCCTTCCAGGTGTCACAGTTCTGTCAGATCCAGCAAAGAAAAATGCTTTGCCTCAGTCTATTTCTCTGTGGCTCAAGGGATGAAAGGCAGGGAGGTTCAGATCAAAAGCCTCAAGATTAATTGTTGGAACAGCCAGCAACGTGCTCCCAGAATGGATTGATTCCTTTTCCACAAGCAGGGGGAGATGCAAAAGGGTGGGGAGTGAGCAAGAGCCCTGCTCTCAGGGCTGAACACATCAGAGAGTTTTGTGTCTACTTCAGCCACTGGATCTTGGAAGAAGAAATAAGTCAGAAATAGGCAGGGAACATCAGAGGGCAGAGCAGAGAATAGATCTGAGAGCACCTTTGGGACTATGCTGCAACAACAGAGAGTCCATTGACAGCACAGGGTGAGAAGGTGTAGGACATCCAGTGAGCCATTAGAGAGTGAGAACCACCCTCCTCGGCAGCACTCGGTGCCATCAGCATCACTCATTGCCAAAGGGACAGAGGAGCTGATGGAGGAGAACAAGGACCTCATTCACACTAGCATAAACCAGGAACAAGAGCACAATTATACCAAAGTCAATGAAGTTCAGATGAGGACAGATCTGGTCTCGTTGAAGGAGGCATTGGGATATATTATGCAGGAACCTTTACAATGTAAAGTTTGGCCTTGGAGATGGTACTGCAATTTCATCAGGTAATTAAAAGACTGAACCAAGCACTACTTTAAAAGACACTAAAAAGATGCCCCTGTACCTAAGTAGTCCTAATGTCAGGACTGAAATCACATTAACGGGAGAGACTAATTCTGACCTTACTTTAACTGGTTAAATGTTCACCAGATGGTTTTACTGCGCAACCCAAGGTAGAAACCACCACATCAGCCATCCCTATACAACTTATTTAAACCACACACATGACTCCAATGCACTGTACAGTCTCTGGGGAAAGGAACTGAGGAGGAAAGGCCATGGATAACAAAGGTTAATCCCATTGCCTAATGCACTCGCATGCTCCAGCGGCTGGGGGGAGGTAGGAAAACTAAGTAATATCCCTGACAGCTTATAGACATCACAGATCAATGCAGGATGGACACAGTTAAGTAAGTCAGATGGTAACAACCGCTTTGTGGTTTCCATATGGAACCACTGGAAGGCCTTCTAAAAGATATTAATGCCTTTAATGAGATACTGGGGCTCCAGGAAGATAATTTAGACAAGCAATTGAGTTTATGGAGCAGAAAAACTAGTTATGATGAACCAGTCAGGTCAGAATCAAATCAGGACAAGAAAGCTGGGATTAAGATAAAGTCCATGAATATCAGTAAAATCAGGAGAAGCCTTAAGTACAGATTATTATTAATATTATTATTATTAATATTATTATTTCCTTCAAATTTTGCAGCTAAGCCTAAGAAATACAGGACAAATACATCCTCTAAAAGCTTCAGAGAGGACTGAAAAAGAAGAAAATTAATGGACTGGATGATATCCCCTCAAGATGAACAAGTTGTGTCTTTTCATCTGGTAACTAAAAATTCAGGAAAACACCTCCAATCCCCCATGTCCACCTAATTGTGGGTACGTCGATCCATCAACCAGTGAATTATAAATGACACTTACCCTGTGCAACTGATGCCATTAACAAAATAAACAGTTCTTTGTTTGGCTGCAGGATAAGAATTATCTATAGATCTTTTGCTAGAATCCTGCTACAAAATAGATCCAAGACGACATCAGAATCCTCAGTGCAGGGTCTTGTATTAAGGTTGTACACCCAGGCTCCTCAGAAACAGCAATTTCTCTTCCAGACCATTGCTAAAGAGGTTAGGTAAGATGTTACTTACTGTATCCCAGCCGGCCCATGGTTTACAGGATACTTTTAAATCAATCACAATGTGTTTCCCAGTTCCATGAAGACAGCACCTGAGGCTCTGTGCAAAGGCAAATATAACTACAATAACTCCTCAGGGATCCCCCACTTCTACCAGCAAAGGCTTGGCTAATAACAACCTCCTTTATTCACCCAGTTCTGTGCATTGCTCATCCAGCTGACCTGAACTCTGCCCATTTCAACAGAGCTGTGCCCTTCTGATCTCCTCATAGGCCTGCCCTGCTCTGTTTACGAGGTGGTAACAACCAGATTCATTTTCCTCTCTGCTTTCAAAATCCATCCTCAAGGCAGGAAAAACCAGAGTGCACCAATATGACCTTTAAGAATAAGAGATACAGAGACCAGGGTAGTTCCATGAGGAGCACAATGAATGCTCCTCAATATGAAATGGCATTTATGAAGATGGCAGATGAGTTATAGGCCTATTTCCCATCAACAAGTCCACAAAAAGCAGACTTCAGACCCAGCCCAAGTTACTTGCTGAATGATTTTGAAGGCGAGTCCATACGACATCTGAAAACAAAGCTCAGCTTGCCTATTTTGCAGCCAAAAGTATCCCTGTATACCACTGGATCCTGACCATGCCCTCTGCCTCGTGCAAGTCCTTAAAGCCGAAAATTTTTTAAACTTTCCAGAGTCTGAAATATATCTCACTAACCCTAATGGGCTCAATTTTCCACTACTTATAGCTACACATAGTAAGGCATGTGCAAAGTAATATCTAAGTGGATGAAAAGCTATTACTGTGATTTGGCACCATTTTTCATTCACTTAGCGCTAACTTTGCACAGGCTTAAATGACTGTGCCAGGTGCCAGGCAGGGAGAAAAAAAAAATCAAGCTCATTGAAGTCAATAGAGTTATTTCTGACTCAGAAAGGATCAAGTTCAGGCTGAATAAGACTGCTATCTCTTCGCTTCGATGGCAGAACTACTCCCAGCTTCCCATCTGCCCTCTTCCAACAGTTGGAGGCAGGGAGCTACGGGAAAAAACAACTCATGTTAGACACATTTCCTTAGCATAGCTGCAGGTCTTCACCCACTGACAAATAATTGTTGGGGGGCGAGGGGTTTCTCTGCTGAATCATTGGATTTGAGAGGAAAAACATCATTTGTATTAGTTGAGGAAAAAAGAGCTTATGCAGAAGGGTGAGCCCCTGTCCTTCCAAAGGATGCTATAGCAGGAAAATAGAATGAGTCCATCCCCAACATCCCCCTGGGATGCTGCAATCTTCCACTGGCAAAACCCAGTCCATAAAACATGAATGAGATCTTAGTCAACCTGAGTCATTTAGCCTTTGCTGCCCTGAAGCTAATAAAGTCAAGCATTTCCTGTCTCCTAATGTTACTCAAAAATGCAAAGATGGGATGAAAGGAACCCATCCCAGCCTGGATATTCTGGGGGCTAAAGATACAGCTGTTTATGAAACATGGCATTCTGGAGAGTGGCTGCAAAACCAGACGAGAAGGGTGCAGACGCAAACAGCTCCCACATCCAGAGAAGGGACTAATCTTTCCTAGCAAAGTTATACAGGATTGCAGGAAAAGAATTACAGCTCTGCATAAAGTTTAAACTTATGACCCTCATTCTTTGCTGCAGTTTATGGAGTAATTCACGTTAAAGCAAAAAGAAGAGTGCTAAATGCTACCAAGTCAGCATGGGGGCTTTTTGTTCTAATGGAGGAATATCACCCCGGGGAAGGAAAAGATGCAACTCTGCCATGGGTCCGAGAGATCCTGCAGTATTCATCATCCTTTTTAAGCAAAGAGTGCAAATAAAAAAGGAAAGAATTTGACTCTTGATTTCTCTACGTTGAATCAAGAGCACAGGACACAACAAAAAGCAACAAAACAAGGTATGTAGAAAATGAGATACAGAAATCTTTAAGAGAACTCTGGGTATCTGCTTTTCAGGGACATTAAATATCCCCTTGTCCTGTCAAAATGACTCTCCTTCCACAGCTATACCCATTAACTGGTTCAGTGACTATTTCATTAATGATTTCTGTAGGTCTTCAGGACTTGGGAATCCTGCCTGCAATCACACCGAGCTGTGGACTGCAAAAATAACTAGCCAGATAGCTGTTATTTCAGATAATCTGGGCTAAGTACACTGAAATAAGCAGTTCCACCAACTGTACAGCTGTGCAAGATCAGAATCTGGTGTTGGGTGGAACGGAGCTTATTTACTTTAAAATCAAAGTGGCAAAAAATGTTTGCCTTAAGCAAATGATTATTATCAAATATAGAAAGATAAAAGGTGCCTTTCATGCAGTCTGAATGATTCCATTTTAAGAACAGAATTAGTCATAACAGCTCAGACATGACGTGGTTACAAGGATTTAGTTCTGACAAATTCCTTATGCCTTGATACAGTGATAAATTAATGATTGACAATCTAGGGAAAAATCTCTACATTGAACCACTATCATTTTTTTTTCGATAGGAAAACCAAGGTGGACACAAAAGAACACAAGAACTGGCCATTGACAATTATTTTCTTTCATTTAAGTGCTTTGTGCATCTGCTTGTCCATTGAGGTCCTGCAGCATTTTAAAGCCTTTGCCATCCGTGCCCGCTGTGAGTGCAGGAGAGGGCTGGCCCATGATATCAAGTGTGACATTAGAGACATCTGAATAGGTAAAACCTGAACCTAAACTAAACTTAAATTAAAAAAATATCAAAAACCCACCCAAAGAGGCCTTCAAAACTTGAGAACTAGAAAGAAAAAAGGCAGTAGGAGATTCTTCAGGGAGAACAGAGAGAACACTATAAATACCTCAGAGAAAAATGTCAAAAATATGTTTCTATGCCAGCACAGTCTGAAAAAGAGCATTGTCTTACACTTCAATTTTTTAATGACTTAAGAGACTGGATACCCAAACTTTTCTCCTGGCACCAGTACAACAGCAAAAGGGAAAAAGCTCTCTTGGTTTCTGGGCAAAGACCTGAAGTGGGGTATAATGTAAAATACATTTGGTTCAACCACTACCAGACCTGTCTTTATGCCTGCTACAATTTGTGAGCACACAGAAGATGGTCCTGTAAGGTCCTCAAGAAATAACTGAGTCCTCTTGCACATAAGAATCTCAAAAAGTTGAAGTCTTCACAAGCACCTTGGGATGGGAGAACAGTAAAAGTGATAAAGGCTCATTTAAGCCTTGATCCAGCACCATTTGAATAGAAGGCTTGAAAATTACATCCACGTATGCAAGACCAAATAATAACTACGAGCATAATTCTGTCTCCTCCCCAGTCCCACAAGCATCCAGAGCTCCAGCAAAGCTCTGAAGTGCATTTACCCTCAGGTTTTAATGCTTCCCCAGAGAGCAGTCAGCACTCCTGCAGGACTGAGCTCTACTGAAAGGGAAGAAAGGGATGATTTTGGGCTCAAATGCACTACTGCAAGCGTTCAGCTAATAGCAGCAAGACTAAACAACTACTGGGAAACATCCTATATGCAGGAATGAACAGTCCTAGAGCTGGCCAAACCCAAGCAATATTCACAATCCTCCCTGGCTTCAAGACCTTTTTTCTTATTACTCCAATCTCAGAGTAATGAATTTTTTAAGCTATCAAACCTCTACTACAGCAATTGCTGGAGTTTTGAAATATGGAGAGAATTAACACAAAGTTACAAGGAAAAAAAAATCAAGGTTCAAATAAATGTAAAATAACTTTTAATATTTGCAGTAATAGGATTTGGTGCAGTAATTTATAATTTTTGTACAAGCAGCAGCTAAGATTGATGTTGGTAGTTATTATATGCAATAATTATAGGCTTTTTAGAAGCTGCCTGGCTGGAGGGACACTGCCTGTTTGTACAAAAGATAATTATGGGACAAATTTAATTTTCCCATTCCCTTAGTTAGGCAGTTGCTGTAGATAAACACATACCTCATTTTCAAGTGCTTCTTCCTTATCACTGTCTTTGAAGTGTCACAACCCTCATAAAAACCTGAATTTTCATTCACTGCCCAAATACACTGAGTTTATCTATGCACTCACACAACTCCTGCCATTAGTGTTACTTCAGTACTTTCTAGCCCAGGAGACAGACTGAAAATCCCCCCTCCAAATAAAGGGCTGCTCCTGCTTATTTCCTAACCCAAGGCAGGGAATGTAGCACCAATGTCCAACTCTACCTTGAGCCTCACGTGGCTGACACACCAGCAGGTTGTAGCCCTCCTGAGAGTGGAAATACAACAGTTCAGGTCAAGGTTGCATGGGCTGGGCATGCCAAAGCTTGCCCCCTCCTCAACAGACAAACAAATCCAGCTTTGCTTTCCTTGAGTTGTAGAACCCTTTTGATCGTCTCAACACCAGCAGCTTGGTTGGGAGTGGCAGAATGGATTTTGAAGCAATTCCCAACTGTTTTCATGTACTGCTGGTTCAGTCCACAGAGCAGTTTTGGCACAAGCAAAACAGCTCTTCTCCAGTTTAGCTCTGTTCAAAGACTCTGTAGCCCCTAATGTGGCTGTGACCTCTAAGTCCAAGTCAGACCAAGAGCAGCACACCAGGAAAACAAGCAGTTCTGAGGGTCCACCTACCCCTGGCTGTCAGGAGAGCAGCCTAGGAACATCCCGTTCTAGTTAGCTCAAGAAGAGCACAGAGCACTTGCTGGTTTTGGGTATTTTGGTCACCTAACACATCCCAGGGACTTGTACCTAGAAGATCTTTAAAACATTGAATCATTTGGGTTGGAAAAGACCTCTAAGATCATCCAGTCCAACCGCTAACCCAGCACTGCCAAGACCATCACTCACCCATGTCCCTCAGCACCACATCTACATGGCTTTGAGATCCCTCCAGGGATGGAGACTCTACCACTGCCCTGGGCAACCTGTGCCAGGCCCTCACAGCCATTTGGGGAAGGAATTATTCCAGAAGAATCTTGAAGGAAGGAAGTTGCTGCCCAGTTTACTGGGTCTGTTTGATCATTCAATCCATCTCTAGCATTTTCCTTTACAGAACTCCATTCTCTCATCTCAAGCCAAAGAGTTTTGCCATTAATTTCCTGGATTAAAAGCCAGACGAGGCTTTCAGCCCAGAACTCTGCTGGCTGCTACCTGCTAGAATAAAAGCCTTCAAATATCCCTCTTGCTGCTACACAATTAATTTCTTTTCCTGCAGGCTTTCCGAGTCTATTGAATTTTACTTTCTTTCCCCTCTGCTGACTCTTCCACCCTCTCTAGAAAGTGTTGCTTAGAAGTTAACAGGCAGAAAGAAAATTAATGAGATGAACACAAAGAGACTCCAAATGGTTTCCTCATTCAGAGCAAACTTCACCCTGCCCAGGGTTGCCACTTCCTGTAGTCAAAATCAATCGTTAGTAAAAGAGAGGCTTTGAAACCAGTAATTTCCTGTTATCCTCCTTTTTGTGCCAAAATATTTACTTCCCTTTCTTTCCTCAGTACTGTCACCCCTAATTCTGGTCTTCAATGTTGCTGTCATGCAGTGAGCCACAAACCACACCACCACGAGCTCCGTTACAATCCATGCTCTTGGAATGAAATCCACCTCTTTGAGCCCAACTCTTCATCAGCCCTCTTGGTTTACAATCATCATCTGCCAGCAACTTCCAATTTCATCTCCAAGACACTGAATTTCACATTTTGGATCCCCCCACTCTGTAAAAGACTTCTCCGAGTCTTTCTTCTGTCTGTTTTGATGATAAAGTTCCCATGCCCAGGGCTGTTTCTTACCATGTTTCTGCAATGCCAGCACACGGAGACACCCGTTTGAAATAAGGGTTCAAAATTACCACCCAATTAATTTTCAGAATAGAAATATAAAGAACTGGGATGACTGGGGATGGTGTTCAGGATAGCAAGCTGGCCTCCTGAACAGTTACAAAATAGTTGATGGTTTCTTTCCCTCCATGGCTTCTCCTTTTCCAGGAGAACTTCTGTTCCTTGGAAGCACGTGCAACATGGAAACCAATTTTCCTGGGTGCTCTTGTTTGTTTGCTTGTTTTCATGGGTACATCACAGTAGAGAAGAGCTATACCAGACCTACCCTTCTGAAGACATCTATCCTTGAACTTAGGTGGAGTGACGGACATTCAAAACTATGTTCTAAATTTGTCCTTCGAGCTAAGAAATCTATAATTTGGCGCTTGTTCTTAGAAAGATAAAGAACATTAAAGCAGCTGGCAAAGTACAAAACCTCAAGAACAAAACTAGTCTCAATATCAAAAACACATTTCAGTATAATGGACCATATAATTAATCCAGGAACGAGATGACAAAGTCCCTAATCATAGAAAGAGTCGGCTGTTTCTTTGTCGATTTGGTTACTAACTCAACTGTTTCATTTAATACTCCGAGTTAATGAGGGGTCTCATATCCTAACAAGCTGAACGTCAGTGGATTTCTACACCGCACGGAAGAACCTCAGAAGGTTTAGTGACAAACAGAAGCAGTAATTACGAAAATTAAAAGGTGACAATGATGTTGGGAGTTTATATGAGTTCACAGTGGGTTCAAACCAGAAATCATTACCTTGAAAGTTAGTTTTACTTGGAGATTTATTTACTGAGAAGACAAAACTCATTAGGAACTGATTTCAGTGTGGAGAAAGAAACTCATGGATTGCAAGAGTGTGCAGGGAGAAGCCCCTCCTGGTAAACACTTCATGTGGAACAAGGCTACCATCTGTAAATGCTTTCCAGCAAAGGTCTTGGCATGTTTCTTTTTCTTAGCCCATTGTAAGTCTTCTGACAGAACCGACTCCCACAGAGATTAATGACCTGGCATTATTAAAAGGTTGTTTAGCGCTCCCAATTAAAAGCTCTTTTTGTAATAGCAATTTGCATAATTACATTGAACGTTACAGGGCCCAATTCTCCTTTACCCTGGAGTCTCTTTACATCATCTTGATAGCATTAAGCTTTACACCTGAACTGCTCCTCGTTGTAACTACGGTCTTTGTTTCTGGGCTTTTCTCCTCCTTTAATTGCCAGTTCTGAGCTGGGGGCAGCTGCTGCTGTTTGTGATGCAGATAAGTCAATAACTCACACTAATATTTGTAGGACAAATAAACCAGCAAAATGTGTAGCAGTGCGGAATGCAAACCTAAATAAAGGATATGGACAGCTGTCCTTGCGATGTGTTGTGATTTAGGATGTTCTAAAACATCATTAGTTTAATTGAATATATATTTAAATGGAGTGTTTCAATGGTTGTTCTGAATGTACAGCTAGTTGGAGAAAATTAACACAATCTATTTACTTCAAAAGGCTTTGGAATGAGTAAATCAACATCATTTACAAATTATATTATAGCACTTCTAACAATTTATGTCATTGAATTCACGAGTGCAGTAGGGAGTAGTTTGCTTGCAAATGTTTTGGGAAAGAGCTGGCTTAGGATTTTGGGAGCTCAGTGAATGCTGTAGAAATTCTCCCAACAGCTAAAGCCTATGGCCTTCTCTCAGTCAAAACACAGGGTGACTTGTGAGAGCTCTGGGGGCTTACACTTAAATAACGCTCTGCTTTCTGAAGGGGCAAAGAATACAAAAAAACCTAATAAGCACACCCCTCCCATAAATGTTTATTTGCCACAGTGTCCTTAGCCTATGCTAAGGATGAGCATTTCACTTTGCATTCACTTCCACAGGTTGAACAGTATGCATCTACTCCAGCCCCCTAATCCTTTGGCTGTCTCAAGGCAACTGAAGAGTAAACCCTGCTAAATGCACAAAACACAAAGATTAAAAAAAAATTCACTTCTGCATATTTCTTAAACCTGTCCCAGTGCTTGGAAAACAAGAAAAAATAACAGTGCACATGTGTGTAACAGGATGGGACATCACTGCTTTGTTTTCTTCCCATTTGTGTGATAAATGCAACCTCCCAGTGAAAAAGCTGCTTAAAAAGACACAAGTTCAACAAATTATCACTATTACAAGCTAAGTAAATACTTCCAACTAGTTTAGGTTGTAGTAACAAGTCATTTGTATATTTTGTGTCTGATGCAGGTCTCCAAAAGCAACCAAGAGAACCCCAATTTATATATTCATTCACAACATTTGCATAATTAAATGATGCTTTGTGGCCATTGCTTCCCAACTAAAGCTGTCAATTTTAGGCACCAAAGGCAGAGGGGGTTGTCACTCGAAGAGGCAGACAGTGGATGCCATCAGAGGAACACAGTGCCTAGCAAAGGGTTGCTTTTCAGAAGGACAAAGGACATCTTCCCAGCCCTGGTGGCTACACAGGGTCTATATCCAGCTCTTGTGTAGCTGATCTCTGTGGGCTTCACAAATCAATCACATCTCGTTATTTACAGGCGAGAAGCTGAAGTGTGAGCTTTGACAAGACCTGCCCACCACCAGTGCTGGGAAGGGAAGTACTGCTGGTCCCTGCCGATACCCAGCAGCAGGAGAGCAGAGCTCTGCAGGCACAAGGACACTGAAATCCTGCCACTGTGATCAGGGCAAGACTCCATCTGCAGCAAACGGCTCAGAAGGTTCAGCCTGATGGATATCTTATTTTACATCCTTGAGCATCTCTAATGGTTTGTGAAACAAGAGTAAACAACGTAATGGATCAAAGCTGGGATAAGCTACTCTCCAGAGACTTGATATAGATAATAAGATGAAGTTATGACAATTAAAAAAAACAAAACAGTACAAAAGCAAGATAGATATCTGCCAAAAAGGGACTGACACAGACACTGCTAATCCTTTTCCCTCTGGTACCCCATTGTCAACAGTGATCCATCTCAAACCTTAATTCTCCTTGCATAGCTGGTGGGTCAATTGAAATCAATGGCATTATCAGTTCTTTTAAAATGTACCCATACGCTTGAGGCATTTTGGTGGACTGGGTCTCTTCACAGAGGTAAACTGTGTGTCTTCCACAAAATAAGGAACTGCATCATGTCACCAAATTTCTGCCTTAAGTAGTGAATAGCTTGTCTATTTTACATGTGACTTGGTATAACTGAAACTGTGTTAAAGTCATTTAAATGGAACAAACACCCTCTTTTAATATCATATAAAATTGTTAGCTATAGAAAACTGCACAAGCAGGTCATAACTTGGGTTCAAAATGGCTGTATGCTCCCAATATTTAATTAAAAAAAATATTAATCTTTTGGAGTTCTTAAGAAAACCATGGAAATGAAGTTATTAATCTGTTTTTATGCTGTCCTACAACAGTCATCCACTTACACGGTAGGAAAATGTGTGTTCATTCAGCTATTTTTTGGTATCATCATTTTAGAGAGTGGTTATTTATTCCAATAAATGGAGTTATTTTTACAGAAAGTAACAATCTGTACTTAACTGCTCTTGAGAAAAAAGGGAGGAGAAAAAGAAAAGTCCTGATCCAAAGTCCAGTAGAGTCAATGGGAAAAGCCAGGGTTGTTCCCTTGTACTGAACTGGTAGCTGCATTCTGCTTCAGCCAGTGGAACTGGAGGAAAGGCAGAAAACTGCTTTAAAACCCACTTGAATGAGGCACTTTGAAGACAAGTGGGCAAAGACTTTTTTTTTTTAGAAAAGCCAAACATGTAAGAAGTCATTCTTGTCCAACAAAGCAAGGGAAAGCACAGAACCAGCTCTGACTGCAGCAGCAAAACGATGCCTGTGTACGGACACCCCCTAACCCAGCCATCGATTACATCCCATTCTTCCCCTCCCTTCTGTACATCAGGAAACACAATAAATCAATGAAACTGCATCCAGTTTTTATACACAAAGCTGACAGCAGGGTCCAATTTTGTTTGAGGAATCGAACAGAGACTTCCCAATGGGCAAAGGGATCTAAGCTGGTGAAAAAATCCCAAATTAGCGAAAAATACAAAACTGTACCATCCTCAGTGGAGATCTGCCAGTTGGCATCTGCTGAGGAGCCCATCCCTCTGTGTTTGAGGGGAAAGACTCTATACAGAAGAGTTAATACAGTGGCCATTAAGAAGTCAGCATGTGCTAACTGTTGCCGTGCTGTTGGAGCCGAGATAACCATAATCTGCCTCTGCATTAGCCTAAGAAATGACAGTGACAGTCCTGTGATGATCTGTTGGTTTATTTTAAATAGCCACTGCTGCACCAGCATGCAAAGCAAACTGCTCAGTTTGTCATGTAAAAAGCAAGGGAGAGGCGAGGAAAAAAGAAAACTTTTCTTTATTAATAGCAGTTAAATGTCACCATATTAATTCTTGCAGGGCTGAGAACACCCCGCAGGCTTAACCTTTAGGATTTACTTAATTCCTGAAAGCAGCAATAACCCTCTGCATCTGCCAGACAACCAGAACACAATCCCCATTTGCACACTCAGTATCGAGGTGCAAGGTTGTGGGCTGCGGGTTTGGCTTCAACACCTCCCCAGCCCAAGCTGCTGCCCCAACAAATCCAGAAAAGGAGGAGAAATGATCACGGCAAACGATGCCCCAAAACAGGGCTGGGTGAGACCTGAGGTCGGTGACAGCCACCACGATTTAGCTGATACCAGAATGGAGACCTCAGAGCCTGGGTCTGCACTGGAGTAATTCTGCTGTGCACTGGTCCGAGAACATCATGGCCCAGTTTCCAATAGATATCAGTGTCATCTCTGATCACTCTGATCCCATCTGATGAAGCCAAGATTCCTGCTTTACCTCCCACCATCAGGCCAGTTCAACTGGACACTTTGCCCTGTGCCTCTCGTTTGCCAGCAGAATGGCTAGAGAAGCCAATGGCAAACAGCAGAAGGGATTAGCATAAATTGCTCCCTGAAGTTTGCTTCTCAACAGGTTGCAGGGATGGTATGTGCCAGATACTCAACTAATTCTCAGTTAGACCCCACTTACACAGCCAAGCATCCACTTTACTATGTTTTAATATTTTTTTTTTAGGTGGAGTGCACTCAAAATGTCATTACCAACCTCAGCATCAAATCCCTGCTATGTGCAAACCAACATGGCTCGAAGGTGTTTTTCTGCTTGCACAAGTCTGTGATGGTTAACACTAATAAAACAGCTAACCCAATAGCAGCTAATCAATACATGGAGTGATGGTCAAGGCATCAATCAATACATGGACAGGCAAGGTATATGATACTCCTACTTTGTAGGATCTCTGACACAAATACAAGCCAAATCACACCATAATTTGCCTCTGAGCCTTCGGGTATTCAAACCACAAGTTACTCCAGACTGTGCCAAGCTGGCAGTTCTGGTACAGATGAATTATAAGCCATTCCCTTTCAAAGGCCATCACTTTCTGTTTGTCTGTATGCCTAGTGACAGCACGTGTTCATTTACAGCAATATACTGTAATAATATACAATCCAACCTCAGCCAGAGCTCCCAAGCTCTGCTCATTCTTACTGCAACGTAGCCTTTCTTGTTTCTTTAACTACCAAATTTCTTTGGTCGGGAAATTAGTATAGCCTAAATTTTAAAATAGGCATAAAAGAGTGCAGGTAAAAATAGCTTGAGAGGAAATTGTACTAAGCAACCATTTCCCAACCTTACGTCAACACATCACTGTAAGTTATTGTTCCTGGTACAGCTCCACTGAAGGATGGATGTGGACACGCTAGCAGTGGAAACCACGTCAATCAAGCTGTGCAAGTGATGAATATATTAATGCCTATGACACATCGAGTTATGTTAGGAGTTGAAAGTTTCAAGTACAAAAATGCTGCCACCTGGGATAGTTTTTGCTATCATACCAGCAGAGACCAAAGCCACCAGATCAGGAAAAAGACCATACTGGGGACTGGGCTCAACGGTCTCACTTGGAAGCTGAAGGAATTTGGCGTCAGTGGCTGGACTGTTAGACAGATTGAAGATCAGGCTGAGTGCTAAACATTCCCCAGTTAACCCTTCCTGATGCTCTCTCACTGGCATCCATCAAGGACCCTAAAAACTAGTCTACGTTGATCCAAAACCAACGTGTGAATCATAAAACACAGATGAAAAATTAGCCCAGGTGCAATAAACAACTACACTGGAGTTCTGAAGTACTGGAGAAATCCAGCAGTCCATCAGCATACACCCCAAAATTTCATCAGAGCTATCTGAAATGCTTCACACAAACAGCAGAAAAACGTCCAACAAAGAGTTTGAGTATGGCCTTGAAACCTCAAAATTGCAAATGGTCTTGCAACAGGCAATCTGTGCAACCCCACTTGATGGGAAGCTGTGGGAACGCTATCGTTTGAGCTGGCACCTTGAAGAATTTGGTGCAGAATTCAACAGTAAAGCAGCACAGCCCAGAAGGAAATAATTAACTGAAAAAAAAAATCAACACAAGCTTTACATTGCAATGATACTAATGAATAAAAAAGGTAACCCTTTCAGACTAGGTTTTCATCCCCAGGATGCTATCAGTTTTTATATATCCCAGCTAGAATAAGAGAAAGGAAAGTGGTAACTCAGAGCTATACATAGAATACAGGGGAACAGAGAAAGCTTCGTATCACTTCCTGCACCCTGTTGAGGGCTGTACCCTGTGAACCATCTAATTAGCTACCCAGTTGGTCCAAAGAGGTCAGGAAAAGAGATTACAGACACATTTTTGCCTTTTTCCTACTGACACAGAATTCCCCGAGGGCAGAACAGATGAACAGATGCTGTTACTCCACCAGTCGAAGTCATTACAGTGCTGCCCTAGAGCGAAGGCATGATTTATTACTATCACTCACTGGTCTAAGAGATAGTCTTAGATTTAATCCTAAACTGAAATTAAGAAGTGGCTGATCTCAGCCAGATGTCAGGCAGTAGAACAGATATAATCTAAAATACAATGCCATCTTAGAAGAATTTGATGTAGTAGCTGTGCACGTGAGCTTCCTCCCTGAGCCCAGTTCCTGTGGAGCTGAGTGTGTGCAGCAGCACATGGACTCACACACTGGTTTTGGACCAGTATCTTGCTGCAGGAGCAAGGACATGTGTCTCCATGTGTATTTGTAGGGGGCCAGCCCATTCGCACACACCCAATACACCAGCCACATATTTAAGTCACAGACATTAATTTCTCCAGAGTTCTGCACCTGTCAGTTATTTTTAAACCTTTCAAGACAATCAATGAGCCTGCACATCTAAACCAACGTTAATCTGCTAGATATAAACAGTAAATACCAGAAAAGCCTTTAGCTTTAATCAGATCCAAAACGAAGAGGGTAATAACTGAGGTGGGATATTAAGAGTCTTTCCATATAAATAAAACCCCCATGACTTTGCCAAATTTTTGTTCTTTACAGCCCCGTTCCCTCTTCTAAACTTCTCCCTACGTTACCAGCTCTGTGTCTCTCTGGTTGTTTTGGTGGTGCTACATGCAGCAGGTTGGACATCAGTCTCCCTGGGGACCCACAGAACAACAGGAACACAGACAGGTGACTGCAGTGCTTCCCCTGGTAGGTCATTTTTCAGTAGTTGCACCATAAAAGGGTCCTTGGGTTTAAGGGACTGTAGCACAGCTCTCCGAGTGCCAATCAACCAGATGCAAAAAAGCTTTGGGGGGTGGTGGGGTTTGAACTTGCAAGGATAACTGGGGGTTTTTGAGGGTTGTTTTGCCTTCTTTAAAAACTCATTCTGGTAACGCAGCTGATTGACTCACTGCAAACAGGCTGTGATGGGAAGAGATCCTTTGATTTTCTAATTCCAAAGCTTTTTGCAAAGGAGCTGCTTCCACAATTTTGTCGATTATTGTTATAAAATAGAAACATTTGATCTATTATAAACACTATATAGAAGACAGATTTTTCTTTTGCTCTTTTTTTTTTTTAAGTGCTAAATGACTGATCCAGAGACTTCTCATGAAGTGGCTGTCTGTCCCATCTTTTTGATTTATTGCTCTTATAGGACAAGATTGAAATCTCTCAATGTTTTCACGACTCGGATTCTCATTAGGACTTATCAACAGAGAACTTGAAAAGGTGGGTTACTCTGGCACTGCGTGTTTGAAAGACAGATCAGTAGCAATGACTGTGTTTTCCAATTCTCTTTGGGGAAATGTGTTTCTTTTATCACAGACAGTGTATCTATATTCATTCATAACTGTTTGGAGAATCAGCATAATATTCCCTTCCCTCCATTATCTTTTCTTAATAACCTTTTTCTGCTTAGTGAATTTTTTTTTGCCTAGGCAGTAGTTTAATATTCTCCTTGGACAGTAAGAAATATTATCCCTGAATAACGATTACGATTTACTAACTTTGTCCCTTTATCCTTGACTCAATTATTACTCCTCCCAGATTTTATTCCTAGTACTTTCACTGAAAGTTCATGCAGTTTGGGGGAAACTTTCACTGCTCTTACGGTTGCAGAGCCTACTGATAGGGCGACCTCAACTCTACATCTTCGATCGAGTTGAGCTTTCTCTGGAGATGAAATAGGGTTCAATGGAAGAGTCAAACCTGGACTCAAATACTTGCATTTAGTTCTCCCTCTCTTGCACATCTCAGGAGCCAGGCACTCAGTGGAGCCCAGCCTGATGGAAGGCAGGTCTGCCTGCAAGCACAGCAACGGCACAGAGAAGCAGTGAGATGCCACCTAACATGCTGGGCATCAACCCAAGCCTGGCATGATCAAAGTGCTGGGTCACGTCCTCCAGGTAGCAGAGAAGACAGCTGAGATAGCTGCAATACAGGCATGGCAGCAGGCAACCAGGTGGCAGGTTGGGGACAAGGGTCCACCGGCCACTTCAATGGAGAAGGGAGGGGAGAGACCAAAGTGCAGCTGCATTGTTTTCTGTCCATCTCTGCTCAACTCTTCTCACATTTCAAGGTCTAACAATCCAACAGCTTCTTTAGGTATGCACATGAATTTATCATCAGTCCTTTCACAGCATGCAAAAGTGATTATTTATCACCCAAGTAGGTGAAAACCCAGGTACAAGGTGGAAGACCCTGCTCTGGGAGATGCAGTCACCAGGAGACACACGTTCCATTTCTATTCAAGCCAGAGACTTCTTGACTGATACAACAGTTTGAGAACTGGGTGGTAGCCCCCCAGCTTTACCCCTTGAAAAGATCTCCACAGCTTGCTTGTGATTTAACTGATTTACAAAATGGAACCAGTACCTCATTTTCACTCTAGATTTTCTATTTCAGACTCTGAAGATCTTTCAGGGAGGAGCAGGCTCGCCATTCCTGCATCCTGCAATGCAAATTCACATTATCAGGTTCCAGTTGCCTGTTGCCATGAGCCTGGGAGCAGTGAAGCAACACCATGGGAAGTAGTCAAGGGCATATTCTGGTATGCATGAGTTGCACATCAGTAAGTGTTATCAGCCACAACTCTGCAATTTTTTTCCCAATTCACTTCATGCAGCCCTAGCCTCCCACACCACAAATCTCTTGTGATTTAACCAGAGGTGTTTTTCACATCTTAAAAAATAAATAAATATCTGCATTTCTGAAATTCCCTTTCACCCCAAAGTGACACCATTCTGAGTGGGGTGAGCAAAAGGGAAGAAATTCTGTGCTCAGATATTAAAAGTAAAGCTTTTTTAGGAAATGAAAGACTGATCATCTAAACACACCAACTTCAGTGGTTGGTGTAAACCCCACCTAGAGCAAGGTACGACGCAGACAAATTACAAAACCCCCTAATAATTTATTTGTTATATAGAAGCAGACCATGGAGAAAATAGGAAAAAAATCTGCCAAAATAAATATATTCAGGGGGACATGAGATGCACTCACAGTGTGGTGTTTAAGCAGTGCTGGATGAGTTGTGAGTACAACACACACGGAAGAGGGGTTATTCCATGATCTGCTAGCATCCTGACAAAGCCCAGGTAAGCCCAGATTATGGCCACTGGCCAGATATTGACAGAGAGCTGAAGGCCAGCAGCTTTCTTATCAGTACAATGTAAACTCTGGAAGCCACACCAGTGCAAAGCAGGCTCAAGGAGTCACTGAGGAAGTGGGGTAGGAGAGGTTTCAAGGTCTTTAAAGAGAAGGCATGGGAACATTTCCCGTCCCCCTGCTAGACTGGCTATGGAAACAGCAGGTGGGAAATCACATCTGTATGGTCTAAAGGAAAAAGCTTAACAGAAAAATCTAGTTTTTACAGCACACATTCCCTCATCCGAGACGAGATCCGAGCTGAAGTGCATCCTGTCTGCCTGTGCAGTGGTGTCAGAGGCTCGAGTCTATGAGAAAATAGCTAGTAGCCAAAACATAACAGCTCCAAAAGAGGATGGCAGAATAGCTAAAGACAAGCTGCAAGACTAAACAGGGCAATGGCACAGAAGATCCTCAAACATCCCCCTCGGACTGAGCACAATGAACTCCCTCAGGAGGGAAAAAATACTTCTATTTTCACTAACATATTCTTAAGGGCATCAGTTCTCCAAGAGAGGCTGTAATGAAAAGGACACAAGTTCAATGCATTAAGTCATCAAAGAACAGTCTGTGGCTACTTACAGTATTTATGTTAAAGTCATCTGAGAAAGAATCACTCAGAGGAGAACTGAGGTACTGAGGTGGCACTGAGAGGCAACCCAGAATATAAGGGAATAAACAATAGCAGAATATTCTCAGCCTAACTACTAAATAAGTACAGTTCTTGGAAAAGCCCGATACATTTATCAGCTGAAGCCTACATATTATTGACATTTGTATCAGAAATTGAGTAGATGCTTAGGAACATTTGTGTCTATCTGTGGGGCAACAGCATAGTGACACTATTTTATTTGTAAAGCTTCTTCAGTGTTCTCTTGCCATTTTAATTGCAGTTATTATTCATTAAAATCCCCAATTCTAAAGTCATGTGATGATGTCAAAAGCACCACACTTTGAAGCCTCCCAGCCATAAGGAATGAAAAGCATAAAAATATCTCCTAAAGGGCTCCACGTTTAATTTTCATGATTTCTGGGAGACAAGGGAAAGGGAAGATGATTTATGATTTTTCAATGCTTAAGTTGTCACAGCTGCTTCACTTTCCTCTGTTATTTGGTCACAAAATAGAGTGATCCATTCTTAATGCATGAATAGAACACGAATTTTCATGTTCTAATGCATAATATAAGGAGACAGGCTCAGCAAAGGAACAAAAAACCTTCTCTGGAGCATTTAAGGTGTTCCAACCTGATTGTCAGCACCCTTCTGTTGTGTAAAGGGGGAGAACCAACAGCCAGGCTGTGTAATCCGGGCACCAGGCTGTCCCCAGAACACTATTAAAAGTGAAAAAAAGAAAAAAGCAAAGCCATTCCAGTTTCCTCCAGCTGAGCTCCTGGCCTCTGGTGGCAAAGCAGATCTGCTCTGCAAAAACAGTTCAGCTTCTCACCTCACTTTGGTCAATTATTTTCCCTGCATCTTGCCAGTGTAAGGAGGTAGAGATCTTAGCTGGGCACAACTGGACTATTTATTGGGACTGAAGTCCCAGCATACACCATAGCTACACTGTCCCTACAACTTGTTGTTAAGGCTGCTTCATTAAACCTTCTGCTTCACTGCAGCACTGCCTGCTCTCTCTGGCAGCAATGAAGTCAAGGCTGAGTATTGAAAAAAGGGAAAATCCCACAAAAATGGCAAACCTGTTGCACGGGCAATCTGTCCCTTTATAATATTAACCAAATACAGTCAGAGAACAGCACTGGCCATGGAGGACAGCAGGGATTTCCCAGTTACTGCTGTAAGGTCAATGGGGCAGCACCCTCAGGATTTCCTGATGAAAACTCCACGCCGATGTAAAACTTAAGCAGCAATTGGAAAAGGAATTACACAGACATGGTCCCTGCACAGCCAGTGTGGAGCTTTGGGCAGGTTCATCTAACTCAGACCCAGCTGTCCTCGTGAATCAGTTATGGATAGCATCCACACTGCTTCAGCAAAGCACTTCAGCAGCTGCTTCTCAACCAGTGGCACTCACAGGACCTGCCAGGGAGCAAGTGATGCTGTTTTACTAAACTGATCAGTGTTCTCAGGAACACAGAACCTGGGGGAGAGGATCATGGGCAAACTTCAGTTCACCTTTTTCTGTAAAATTAACAGCATGGGCAGCTGCCTGCAAAGTCCAGTGATGACAGAAGACCAGGCTAGTCACAGGCCAAAAAGGCATCTGCAACTATACAGGAACACCTGCACCAAAAGCTACCACACAGCTCCCTTTTTGAGAAGCTTCCCATACCCTTTTCACAAGTATCTGACACTTGTTGCTATTAGAAATAGGATGCAAGACCACGGTCCATCAGCGTTCAGGTCTGACTGCCATAGCAACCTGGCTGGTCCTGCCTGCAGAGATCCAGGCACAGCACAGATCCAAAGAAGGGCTCAAAGAACAGTTTCCAGTGCAATTTCACGCAGTCTGCAAGGACTGGCAATGTGCACAGACATCTTTTGGATCTGTAAGCAGAGAAAATTTGATCTTGGAGAGAGAAAGCAAAATTTATGGCATTCCCCAGGTCGTTTATTTTTTGTAGCATCATTTTTCTGACCATAACTATGTTTTAAATGGCAACCACAGAGAGCCACCGAGGTCTCTAAATTAAAATGAAAAAGCCCCATGGTTTCTTTCTCCTCCACTGAATAAACATATTTAAAAGTAGAACTGAGCTAGAAATCACTACTAACAAAGAATTTTCATCACAGCTTATCTGTGGTAGTCTCCAAACAATATGATACCATCTGTACTTTCCTGAGTTCAGAAAGCAGGGATGAGTAATAGCATTGGATTGTCTGTAGGAGTTGGGAGGAGGAGGACTGAACACTGTTCCACCACTAAACTCATTGTTTTATAAAGATTAAGGAGACTCTTTCTGATCCCACTTGCACAACAGTAAATACTGACTCCCAGTATAAGCTCTACTGGGAATTAAGCTGCTGTGGATACACAAGAACTGAGTAGCCACAACACTTGGCTCTGCTGCTCCAGAGGAGAAAGAGCCTGATATGCATAAGAGTTGATGTACACTTCCACTGGGAGCAGAGACACCCTTTTCCCCTACTCTGTGTCAGGCATTCCTCCTGACTCAGGTCTTGTAGATCCTCTAAAACTCATTATCGCACACATTACAAAAAAACCCCTCATCATAGTTTGGCTAGTAATATAGTTTCAAAAACCTTGACTGAAACTTGGAAGTAAAACATCTCTTGGATCTATTCCATTTCCTTCCACCAGCTACGAGGCTTCCAGCTCTCCAGTCCTCCCCTTACACATTCAGTTAACTCCACTTCCACTAATATCAGCTTTTTGTTCAAGCACCTTATCTTCAGTGATAACTATCTAGCCCTAGAATTCTTCCTCAATCAGCTCACAAACCATTCCTATTCTCTGTTGTCTCTCTCCTAAGCAGCATCAATTCCCAGGAGAGAACCAGGAGCAGGGTCTGTGCAGAAAAGCAATAGATACAGCTCTGCATCCCATTCTTTTGGGAGGATGCCACATGCAGACTAAAGCACCTACATACTATTCAAAGCTGTGCAAAAAGGATCCAAAAGAAGAGCTGGAAACAGATTGTCTTTCCAGCAAGCACTGAAGCAAGACACACACCCCTTGCAGCAGCGAAGGACTGCTCCCACTTTGCAGACACAGAAGAGACTCCCTCCCGTCCATGGTAAACCATCATCAGTATCTGAATCAGCCTGAGCCTCCCAGCAAGTCTGGTTGACTTTAAGTCACCTATCAATGGTTCTTACAGTGTGTTTTGGGGACACAGAAATAGCTGTCTGGGGAGGATGCAAGGAATTCACCCAAAAGGGTTAAATTCACCAAGTAGAACCAGAGGGGCAGCTGCCACCTCTCCTTCACCTTTAAGCAAGGAAGCAATCAAAGAGAGCTTCAAATGGTTAGCGCTGGCACCCAGCACTGCAGCTGATTCAGAAGCATGTTCACTTTCCTGCCTAAACCCAGAGTCATTTCACCTTCCTGCATAAATCAAGAAGTTAAAGAGAAATAGGTACAGGCAAAGCAGCTACTGTAAATCAAGTGACTGAGTGAAGGAACCCAGGCGGAGCACGGAGGTCCTCAGCCACACAAAACCACTGCATATGCAGTCTCTGGAGAGTTACGACCCCAGATTGGTCAGTCGAGGAATAGCTTGCATTTATACATTGCCTTTCATTCAGTAAAATCAAAAAGTGCTTTCCTGATTATATATAGCTAGAGGTCAGTCATCTCCAAATAAAACCAGCCCCTGACGCAGCAGAACATGGCAGCAGCTCCTTGCAAAGCAAGCCAACAGCTTCTGAAAAGGGAAAACAAAGAATAAATTCTCTGGAAATACATCTCCATGTTTCCGAGATGCAGAATAACATCAGCTTGGCAAACATTTAGCTAAGACAGTATGATCACTGCTTCTAAGAAGCAGCCGAGGTAGCTCCAGGGATCCAGCAAGGGTCAGAGGAGGATGAGGTTTTTATATCCCTCATTGTCAAGGTACCCACTTCAGCTGCACACAGGATCAGACAGCTGCCTGCATTTTCTGGGTCAAGAAAACAACACCAAACCTCAAACAAGATGAATCTGTAGGAAAATAGATTCATTTGATCTAAATCACTTCAAAGGTCTTTGGAAAATTTAACAGCACAACCCAGTAGCAGATCTCCTTTAGCTTCAAGATGTCAGCCCTGGAGTCTGGGAGGCAGAGGGAAAGCACCAGAGTTAGATCTTGAGGAACAGTTAAGTGTTTCAAAGGTACAGAAGGGGCTGGAAGAGGAGAGACCACACGAGACACTACTTTATCAGGCAATATAGCTTGCTTCCCTTCTGTCACTGCAACTTGTCGTACTTCTACGATGCTCACTTTTCTTCCCTAAAACCAAGTAAAAAACCCAAAATCTAAAGGAGTATCAAAGAAAAGAAAAAAAAGTGACTGTTACAAGGTTGACTGGCTCCTGGTATGGTCTGTGGCAGGAGTCGTATATTTTGCTTAATTAAGATAAGGCTGTTGCTTCTTTGCAGATTTCACTAATACAGAATTTATTGATGCAGCATTACACAGCACTTTAAAGTGATAAAATATAGCTGATGCAGAAGCCAAAGGCACCCTGAACCGAAAACTGGAGAACACACTGACAGAGACAGAGCTCCATGCTTATGCCAAGCATGAGTGCTCACCACCAAACCCAGTATCTGCTCCCGACTGAAGGAAGCAAGTGCTTCAAACCCCCATTCAAAATTCATTCCTGCTGGTTTTAACTTACACACAACTGTTTGCACTCAATCCTAGTGTTCAGCCAGATCCCTGCACACTGTTTTAGGCAGTGCAGGATGCCACAAATTCAACCTGGGAGCCACACAAGCACCAAGTGGTGACACTCCTGAAACCCACACCCCAAATACCTGTTTGATGATCCAGACTTCCTCAGCTGTTGAAGCTTACCCTGACTGGTGTCCTGGCCATGTCTCAGATCTGCACATCAGCCCAGCTATGTTCCCCACAGTCTATAATCTGCAGACAATAAGTGTTTGCCCTGGGGTTCAGGCTCCTCCTGGCTGAAGGTTTCGAGCACCACATTACAAGGGCAATGAGCCTTTATAACTTAAGGTGACAGCTGGTAATAGTGGTGAGAGATGAGTCTTCAGGTGGCTTCAGAATTGTGCGTGGTATTAACAAGTCATGAAGAGGTTTTGCTCCAAAGAACTTGGAATGCAAAGAGCAGTTCCACAAATCTTTCTCAAATTAGCCAAAAGGGTAACAATTTTCAGGCAAAAAGAACCTTTCAAGCAAAATCACAAGCTTCCTGAGCAATGCTTAATAACAGAAAGCAGCTGCCATTTCTGCTACAGAAAGGCAGGGATTGCTCTGTAATGAGCAGTTCTAGAAGGAATTAGAATCACCTGCATCCACAAATATCAAGCTTTGCACAAGCTCACACTGGCATTCAGATGCCAAGGCAAGTGCTTATTTCTAGATTCAGCTACCCAGCAGCCCAAGAGTGAGCAGAAGCAGACACAAACGTGCTTATTAATAAAATTATTAAAAGCCAGCACACCCTCAAAGCCCCTCGTCAGTGTTTAATACGTTGCATTGCATCACACTGCTGAAGTTGTGTCGCTCTGCATTGCACCCTGTTAAAACCTGACACGTTGTGATACCAGATAGAGTTTAACAGCACAACACACGCCAGCTCGTGTTTCATCCAGTCTCCATTTGCTATGGATGCTGATTATCTCTGAGATTCAGGAAAACAACTGTGATAAATTACTTGACAAACAAGATTAAAATCCCCAAAGTTCTTCATTGTTTCCATTAGCTCCCAGGCATTAAAACTGCTATGTCATATTAATCCAAATTCCTTTTTATTCTCTTAGACTTCGAATGTCAAGTGGATCTTGTTCCAGTTATTTTCAAAGGAGAATCTTATTCCATATAGGCACATTGCACAATCCCTCAAACCATTCTCAAGGGAAGGACGTTCCTTTCAAAGTTGACAAACTTTCTGGAACCCCAGTATCTGCTCTGTGTGCTTCCAGCAGAGGCAAGCAGTAGATCTGTGACTGTGCACCAAAAAAAGCTTAAAATAACCACAAACAGCTCCTCTCAATGCTGCAAAGGAAAACAAAATAAAAATCAAGCGTGTTCCTGCTGTCCAATTGTTTTAAACTGAACTTTCAGAGCTATATTTTAACAGCTGTCTGATGGCTGAAGTATTGGCCCAACACAAATCCCTGTTCTGATACACGCTGTGAGCTATTGTGTCCAAATAGGTGCTTGAATCACAATGCAAAATGCAACACAAACCCAAAAGTGTCAGACTTTTTGGCCCAGTTTAGATAAATGCCCCGAGATGCCTACGCTCCCAGCAGTGCTTTATCTAAACAGACCTCCTGCCTCTGCCAACTGGACAAGAAAGCTTTATCAGCACAGGTGTTTCCAAATCCTCTGCCAGCAACCTCTCTGGTTTCCATCGTGCTGAAAACATTACAGAAGCACTACTACTCACTCTGTTACCTTCACCTCAGTGCTGCTCTAGGTGGGAAATGGACCAAAGTCAGGGCAGAGAGACGATGATGATTCCAGTAACAGGTCTGAGTTATTATTCCAATTATTTACTGATTAGAGGAACAAGATACTATTAAATACTTGTAGGCATAGTGTTAAATTAAAAAAAAAAGAGTAACATTATGCTGTTGATATAGGATGGAGGAAAAAATAGGGCATTCATCAGCCTTGTAAATAAACTGATAGCTCAGGGAATTTGAGGAGTAAGTGAGAAATCAGCTAAGGATTCCAACTCTAATACCATCCTGAATAAATTTATAACCTTCTATAGAAAAATATGTATGGTTTTTCATGCAAAATATATCTAACAATAAAATGAATAAATGAAGATAAAAATACTGCTTAAGATGCCCAGTTCCAACACGTGTGTGTGTATATGTATCAGGTTAAGATATACTATCAATACATACTTCTGGTTAACACAATACATGGACAGAATTTGTCAGATCCAAGTCAGATTCCTGACCCACAAGCTATGTAAAGAAAATGGACATGCACATATAACCAGAAATGTGTTCCCAGCACGTTGTGTTCTGAAACAAGAAGCCAGTCCAAAAAATCCAGTTGCCATTTAGACCACACGAAGACCTTTTAACACCAACAGGTCTTAGAAGGAATTTTACCACTTTAAGCAGAGTTCTCCTGCAAACAGTTTTCAGAATTTTAACATTACCATACATACACCTCAATTTTAATCTTGATTTTGATCAAACCCAGAAACCCAACCAACTAAAAAGCTATTCTTTATGATTGGGTCCTCACCTCTCCGTACAAATTTAAATGGAAATCAAATCAGTCATCTCTGCCAAAGAGTGAACATCAGTCATTAGGAACAAAAGTTAGGAAGCATAATCAAGGTATTCTTCTTCACCTGACACTTTGGAACCAGCCCAGTGCAATCCAAACAAAGGAAAATGTCCCATGCCAGCAGGTATCTAATGCTGGAAGGAGAAACAGCAGGGATGATTATGTGTAATCTCATGTCCTTCCCCATCCCCCTCGGCCCCAGGTTGTCTGAGGATTATTCTAAAGCACACGGTGCATCTCTAATTACTGGGTCAAAGCTGCATAACCAGTGGTGGAAGTGCCTACGGCATTCTGGAGAAAGAAAACAAGATCCAGCTTAGGAGGAGAGGGAGCAGAAGGCGGATGCTCCCCAGGCCTACAGCTCACTGCACAGGGTCTCACGGGATGTCACACAGCGCAGGCCTGTTTCAAAGTGGTTTGTGTGAGAATTCCCCAAGTTTAATCCACAGACATTTGCAGAGGATTCTGGCTTCTCTGGAGGAATTTATTTTTACCCAGAGAATTGGGCTTTGCTGCAATTCTAATGGGCTGGATCCTCGGCAGATGGAAACTGGTATTGCTCCACTGACGTCAATAGTCACAGCCTGCAAGGAATCACTGAGACAAGGGTTTATCCTCAACTAATCTCCCCCTCCTCCCCTTTCTATTTACTCACATTGGGGAACACAGCTCAGGTCTGCCATGTGCTACAAACACACGCCAGGCAGCACCCACCCACAAAAAGCCTCCTGTCCACCCAAAAGAGCAAGGCACTGCTTTCCAGGTGAGAAAGGGGGTTCTGCAAACCTAGCCTGTCCTATGCTAAGGTGAGACTGGAGTGGGCACCCATGCAGGGGGGTCTGCCAGGGGCTGCCCTACATTGCCCTGCTGTAAAACCACCCCTGCAGCCAGCTCAGGGTGCCAGTGACACATGCTCTTCCATAGCATTCAGAGACATTCCAACTCCAAAGCAGCACTCAAAACATGCCAAACATTATCAATGTACATTTTAAAGTAAAACCTTGTCACAGTACAAGTTTGTCCTCTAAGTAAAACAGTATTTTTTGAGTGCTTTTGATTTGTTTTCTAGCTATGAACACAATGTACTTAGTGGTTACCCTTCGCCAGCTTTATGCTCCCTAGAGCTACAGACTTCAGCTCTGAAGAGGCAGGCTGAGGTCTCTGGGTATGAAGATGGCAAGTATCATTTACAGAAACCAAGACAACCTTTCATAAAGCCTTGTGTATACAAGCCAGTGAAAACCCTCTAATAAAAAACAGAAAATGAATGAAGTTTGCAGAGTCCAAAGGGTGCAAAGCTGACACTGAGCACGTGAGCCAGCCTTCCTTATCGGGCTGCAGAATCTGTGACAAACCTCCAGCCAAAGGAACAGAAAGGATCTCTAAAGTGCTGACACTGCTGTATGCAGATGTCTCCTATTGAAGAGACCGGCCTTTTCCTAAAATGTTTGATCTGAGCCATAGAAACAAATCACTGCAGATGTTGAAGCTGTCAGAAACCAAACCAAAACCCAAGGAACAAGTAACGAGTTATTGCGTGTGTGTTCAGACGAAGCCTGAAGGCTTGTACTGTCCCTGTCTCCCCGTGAGTGTTGTTCCAGATCACCATAACCTAACAGGAACATTCCACTTCAGGAGGCTTAAAATACCACGTAGCTGCTTTGACATCTTGGTTTCGAGCAGATGTCAGAGTAGCACACGATCATCTTGCTCTCAACTTGGCAACCGTCGTCTTGTGCCGTGTTTTACACAGAGAACACATTTGAAACATCCACAATGAATGCATCAAGGAAGCTCACCGTCTCCATCATGTCACTCTAATTTACTCCCTAACCTTTTTCTGCTCCTGTTCCTCTCCTTAACACAAAGGAAAGCAGCACGAGCAGGCTGGGCCTTTCAAAACCAGCCAAGTGCTCTTCTCTGAAATTCAGCTGTTGCTTCAAACGTGGCCCAAGTTCAGCCCAAGACTTTAAGCACCAGGAAAGATGCCACCAGCTTCCTTGGACATTTTACTCACAGTTCATGCTGAGAAAGAGGTTCATGGGAGAACTTTTCTACAAGAGGAAGTTAAAGATGCATTCGTAGCATCACATTCTGATCTGCACACAGGAGATGAGTTACTTTTGCTACAACAGAGCACGAGTACAATTACGTACGTAATTCTCTGATCAGGAGTAAATCAGTCGCTTTGAACAGAGTAGAGCATGCCAGCTTCAGATGTTAGGAAACGGAATATGCAGCAAGAGTTACACGGGAGGCCAAGAAATCTCTCAGAGCAGATAAAGACCTGGAGGTGTTTTCTAACCTGAGATCTCTGATAGGCACAGCAGACAGGATGGGTGGGACAAGGCCAGGAACCAGGGAAGGTGGGAGCAGGAGCAATGCTGCTTTTCCTTCCACAGATTTTTCTGTTCTGAACAGCTGCCTCTTGTAACAGCTGCACCATCGTAACACCAAGTTGCAGGACTCCTTTGAGAATTCAAACCTGACCAAAGTGTTTTCTGTATAAAAATTCAGTAACAGAGTGTCAAACTGTTTTGCATGAACAAAGCATCATCTTTTATAGATGCTGTGGTGCTTGGCTATGGACGTGAACTCCATATACAACAGCTCTTTCTTGCTGCAGTCTTTTATCTTATTAGACTTGACTGCAGCTACTTATTTGGCCCTTGTCATTGTGCACAATATTATATATTGCTTTCTCATTAGAGAGGAAAAAAAATGTCCTCTGTTCCCAAAGTAGACTGGCTGCCAAAATTTGGCATCCTTTGCTTGCAATGCCCACTTGAATGACTCATGTATCTCTCTCCTCTGCTGGGAGACCTACTCAACACCACTCCCTTCCTCCTATCCAAGGGACTCATCCATAAACACTGTGAAGAAACCGTGTAGGAGAGCTTCACAAAGTGCCAAAAATAAAATAAGTTATTAAATATCAGCCAAATGCCACATTGCCAATGCATTCTTTCACACTGCTCGTGTACCAGTTTATAAAATGGACTCTCTTCAAGTGGGTGCACACTGGTGTGTTTAAAGGACCAAGACACAAAGCTCAGGATTTATAAAAAGGCAAGAGAGCTACAAGAACCCAGCCCTACTGAAAACACTTCACCCCTCCTTTCTGCCTTGAACTGAAAATAAGGCCAGGACTTGTAGGGACAGAACAAGCATTGCAAAGCTGCCAGGAGATAAATCTGTTCTTCAGGCAGAACACTGGATGCAGCTCCACAGGGATGGACAGCAATCACATTTAGTGACTGGGAAGGAAGAATGGGGTTTGTCTTTGTAGGAGGTCACGATGCAGATACTTATCTCTTGCAGCTTTTGACATGTGAAAAAGAGAAGGCTCCAAGTTTCTCCGTGGTTTAGCTGATCCCATGGTGAGAGCCCCTTACTGTAAAGCAAACTCTCTACCTTGCTAACTAAGCAATCACACTGAGGCAGCATTTCCTCATCTGAGTCCACACTGTGCCCACATGGGACCACAGCAGTAACCTACTTAGCACTTGCATTCATTACCATCACTGGAAACCATTAAACACAGAAACTAAAGGAATTATTAGTCAAATACCTGCCCACTAAGCTAAACAGATCATCTGTGCAATTAGGCATCAAACCCAGTGCTTATTTCAGGGGAACAAGGATCAGTCCAGAGCCTCATCTATTTGCAGCTTCAATGATGCCAGCTAAGCCAGAGGAGTTGAAACAATGCATGTTTCACAAGGTAATATTCTGGATTGTAATTTTTCTGGTCCTATTAATCCATATAACTTGCTAATTTTGAGAATTTGGTAGATTGCAATGGAATTTCATCTGCTATTACAAAATGCATTTAATCACATTAGTAATGAAAAGATGTTTGCAGTGTAACACTCCCTGTGCAATTTTACCCCTTATCATCATTCTTTGAGCAGTGTTTCATAGCAAGAAGATATGCAGCATAAAACCTCCCTGAATATGAAATTTTCTGAGTGATTCTGTCACAAGTCTCCCAGGACATCCTAGTCAAGGATGAACAATTCAGTAAAAGCCCTACAGAACAGGAGAGAAATTAATCAGGCATTTTTAAGTGTTTTGAACCTCCTTGTAGGATTTAATGAAGAATTCTGTTGAGTTTTTAAAGGTATAGGAGGAAAAAGTCTCACCTAGTCTGTAAATCAAATTCTCAAAGTAAATCAAGCTGATTATCATGAGAGAAGATCTTGTCCTATCTAAAGGCAATTCCAAGGCAACCCTGGATCTCACCCGACTTTGTGACTCTTTTTATTGCCTACATCATTGCATCCATTTCCACACAAGTCAACAGCAAAGGTGTCATTAACTCCAGACCAAATCACTTCCAAATACTTGTTCCGTTTTTAATGTTCCAAGAGTGCAAGTTATCCACTGGCTACTACATAAGCTGGAAATTTTATCATCATTAAAAAATAAATGGTTCTCCTACATAAAGCAGTGAGTAGCCTGCTTCTGAAATAAACCCTTTCATTTTCTTTCAGTTGACAGGCAAAATTGAAATCGGGTATCAAGTGTGTCATACCTTCCCCAGTAAGTGCAGCAGGTCCAGACCGTTAAGAACTTTATGAAGTGGCTGAGAAATAGCCTTTACCCTTAGATGACTGTGATTTGCTTTAAAATACCCTGGGCACTAGCATACAACGCTCAGTAAACTCCAGTGAGTCCCACAGCTTCAGCATCTCATTTCAGGGTACGAGTTTAGCCACAGCACAAGAGGAGTGGGCATGTACAGGGCTAACAAACCACCCAGAATCGTTGCCTATCAACCCCCCAACCCAACCTAAGGAGACTTTCAGAAATCATAAAACTCCTTCCTACTTCAAGGAACAAGCCAGCCTGTAGTTAAATGATGCCAGGAGGAAATCTTCCCTTGAGGGCATGTTATCCTACGGCTGCATAACAGAGGGTATTTTGGCTGTCAAAAAGAGGATATTTTAACAGTGCCTGGGTCAGGGCAGCGCTGCAGACATCCAGGAACACTGCAGAACAAAGCTGCTACCAACCCTACAGGTGAAACTCTGGATGTTGAATCATTATCTTAATTTTTTTTAATGGCATGCAAGGACTGTCAGTAGCACTTTCCATTATCCACTTCAGCAGTCCAGAACTACTTGGTAATTATGCCCATCCACTCTCCTCTGACAGTGCTAACGAACAGAAGAGGAGCTTCTGATAATGCACAAGCTTCTTGTAAAGAATTCATGTAAGAAGGCAATAATCTAAACAGCAAAGCTGATGAGTTCGCACAGTGCCTTGCTCTAGGGAACACGTGTTTTCTCTAGTGTGGAGCAAATACCTCACACTTGGGGAGCAAACAGAGAGGGACTGAGCTATACCTACTTTAAAAGCTATTCAAAGGCAACTCTGACAGTCCCTACCTTTGCCAAACAAGCCTGTGAACAGATCTACAGAAACATCCCAAAATAAATAATTTGCTGCTTGCCAACCCCAAACAACACACTTCCCTGTATTTTTAGGTCCTCCACAGAACAGAAAATAATTCTACTGTTCACACTGAGAGTAGTAGAAGCTAGACACAGAAATCACATTTGGTGTGAAAAGCCAAGGAAGTTTCATTCAGACAGAAGATCTCTGAGCATACAACCAGGTGTAAATATAAAGCTCTAATACTAAGGCCTGATTTCATCTCAGTTGACTTCAGCTAAATAAAAATATTCCCACTTCAATAGCTATTGGATTTGTTTTTTAATACTAATTCATCTGACCATTGCTTTCCATCTTCAAGTTATGTCTGCAGAGAGGAGGAGGACAGACCTCCTCATGGCTCAGGCACAGAGTCCCAGCCCTGGAAATAACACACTGCAGCTGGGAGGAGGGAAGGGCAAATGTCATCATGATGTACCTCACTGTGACAATTAAAGGCAGTATCATACCCTGTGCTTGCTGCACAGGTACAGAGAGGGGAACCCAGGCTCATTTACCTACGTGGGCAGTTTCAGCCACAGCGTCTCTCTTCTGGAAGGGATGCTTTTCCTATTGTCCTACCTCAGGTGAACTCAGCCAGATTTTCACGACTACTTTTATGCTTCTATAGGCAGTTATGCTTTTAATGCTCACTGGTATACCTAGGTAGCAGAACAGCACATGCTAATGATGTAGCAGACAGTGAGTGAGGACAGGGCCATCCTTCCACTCGCAGGCAGTTCACAGTAATTTGCAGTTGCTCAATCCCAGGAACAGAGCTGTGCAAATGAGTACAGAGAGATCACAGAGCTTCCCGAGCCCAGGCAGGAGTCTGGAGCAGAGCCCAGGTCTCCTGACCTCCCAGCTCACAACCCTTCCCACAGGGCAGGGGAAGGCACTGCCCTCAATAGCCCTGTTTCTGCTGCAATGAAAGGGCAAAGGGGTTTGGAGGCACAATTGACTCTCTGCAAGCTCAATGATACCTTAGGGATGCTTAAATGGTACACAGACACAGAACACACTTAGGAACATGTGTTCCTGTTCCCTCTAACCCAGCTTACATTTATGTATTTCTTAGTGTCCTTCTTATCTTCCCCTTGATTCATTAAACAAACAACAGGACTCCAAATCACAATCCCCCCCTCTGCATAAATCTCACTGATAGCTGCTCAAAATCTCATTTGCTCACCTTTCCTCCACCCACTACTAGAGAAAACATATCACAAAATGCAATTAAAAACATGTCAAGATAACCTTAAAACAAAGTCCATAAAGTCTCAGATGTGGTATTCCCCGCTGGCAATAAAATGAATTTAAATTATGAAAAAGATTCTTAGAGCCTTCATTTGTTTCATTATAATCTCAGGCACTCCTTTAAGATTAGCACAAAATCTATAGGACCTTAAAACCATTTTCTGCTGAATTTCTAGGGTATCACTTCAATAAGCTAATTGAACTTATTGAAGCTCAGAGATCATCACCATAGTAGCATAACAGACAAAGTTATGGCTAGAAAAACTGATGTATCAATGGGTCTCAGTCCTTGTAAGATATCTGAAGATTAAGATTCTTGGCTAGATCAAATACACTAGATCAGCAATAATGACATACTTTAAGCTTTTTCAACCTATATTTGCAGCCCAATCTTCTCAATGCTGTAGATAAAGCTGCCTCATTAGACAGTTCTCCATACAAAGGCTTATAATATTTCACTTTTTCATCTTCCTCATACCTTTAAGCCAAAAAAAGATACCTTATTAAAAAAAAAGAAAGAAAAAAAGAAGTATTTCAGCTATTCACTGTGACACCTGACAGGATTTTGCACATATGACTTACAGACACCATAAAGAATATTTAAGCAGCAGCAGTTGGGTAAAAAAATCAGCCTCTTGAGAAGATTTTTTTATGGGCAAAATAGCAAGTTCTAATTTTTATACTGAAAATGCTTTCGGAAGAGTTATTTCCTAATCCATCCACAAAGAAATAAAAATCTATTTTATCCAAAGAACAACTGGGGGTGTGTGTGTTATCTATGTTTTGTCATCATCTCTAAAAATGATACTCAGTGTTCCATTCTTTTACATGCATCAGTTAATCCCAAAGGTCCACCAAAGACAGTGCCCATGCCAAGCCTGCCAAGTTATTCTGCTTGATGTCAAGGCAAATTCTTAGGCTTGGAATTGCTCACTTCATTACAGATCAGTACCTTCCGGGAGAGCAGGAGGCACACAGCACAGAGTTTACTTTTTGCTTCATGCTCTGGGTGTCTGGCTGTCCCTGGGAAGCAGCACCACGGTTTCTGCCTTTGAAGCAGCGTCTCTCCCAAGACAATGAGCCAAGAGGGAATTCTTGGTGTGCACAGGAACAGAGTTCACTGCACCGAGGGGGGGAGAAGGGGTGGAAGGAAAGGAAATAATTAACATTCCCAAAAGCACAAGGCAGAATCGGGAGCAGAAATAGGGAGAGGATCAAAATCTGAGACTAGCTCTGAGGCTGAGCACTGCTCTTGGTCCCCTGGAGACCACCTTCCATCAGGTGAGAACATCCTCATCAGCTTCCTCAATCTCAATTGTCAGTTACCTCTGGGGATGCAGACTTCACTTAAAACTACATCCTATCCCCTTCTTGTTAGTCATCCAAGTATTTATATCCCTCTCGTACATCTTATTCCATTAGGCGAGTTATAAAGAAATAAATTAGAATCACAACACATCTACAGCTTGTTCTGAAAGAGACTGTTAGCACTTGACTCACCTACTTACATGTCAATTTAGTGCTCTTAGCTGGATTTAAATTGAGTCAAGACCGAGCAGCTTAAGACAGAAGCTACATCTGCCCCCCCTCTGAAATTGAAAGGATTGGGATGGGAAAAAATAGTCAAATATTACTACAACCTGGGAACATTCAACGATTTAGAGCATGGCAGGTTTGTTCCCCTGCCTCATTCCCCAAACCCGAGCATTGCCCAAGCACAGAATGAGTTTTCAGTGCTGGGAGGCTCAGCTGCTGCTATGCTCTTTGGAAAGGAAAGGGTAACTCCAAGCTATTCCCTGAATTTCCTGCTCCTTGAACTTGCTCCACAGAAACACAAGTTTCTTCTATCATTCCAGGATGTTATTTTCAAAACCATCTTTCTGAACACAAACTGTCCGAGCGTCTCAGTCCAACAGCAGCCAAGGAATGAGGGGGGTGAAGGGGGCACTCTCAAGTTCCCCCTCTCCACACCTTCCTTCCTTCAGCTCCTTAGGATCTCCAACCCCAGCCACATCACCATGTCTGAGTGCTGTCTTGCACACGTGTGAGCTCTTTGGGGCAGGTCTCTTATTTGCAGAGTCTATCACGAAGATTGCTCATTGCTAATGGGATTACTGCATTACTCCAAAAAGCACTGCTTGCTTTCAAGATGCAATTCTTCTGATGCCAGCGTGACCACTAGTATAAATACAGACTCTGCATTTAATCCACATTACCAGGCAGTAATATCAGCTCCTCTAAATTATGGGCACCCAAGGCTCAGATATGCCTAAGAAAGTAGGAGCAAGATCTTCAAAAGCAGCCAGTAATTATGCCTATGTTCTTTTTTAAAATAAATTGCCCCAACACAGAAGCCTTAAGAGACTGATTTTTCAAGCATATCCAACAATTTCCCAGACCAGGCTCTTGCTCTAATCCTGACACACAGTCAGTGTTGAAAGCTGCTCTAGCTTTTAATTATGTGACAAAAAACAGCCTGAGCAAATCCAATTCTACCTATTTGCTACAAACCAGAATGTCTCTGCTGCTATTGTTACCTGCCACCACCCTCCCTTAAATTACCGAAATAGAAGAGTATCACTAGAGTAATTCTGATCTCTCCCCTATCCAGGTCTCTTATAGCATGTATGAGCTGACATGCAGCTAACCAAGGTGATGTTTAGCCCCTCAAAACCAACCCTGGCTGGCCTCAGGATTACAGTCACATTGCAGAGAGTTCATCAAACACCTTTTGTCACAGACCGCGTTGCTTTCTTAGGACAATCCTCTCTAAAATGAGAAGTTTTAATATCAAAGCAGAATCTTGAATATTAAATCTAACAGCAGAGCAGCCAGAAGACACAGGCACGCAGCTACAATCAATCACTGCAAGCTTGGAGATGTAACATCTTCTAAGGAGAAAAGCCTGCTGCCCCATCTCCTTGGAATGCATCAATTCAGTAATTAGGTGTAATAAGAGCTGTGTCTGTTGCATTTCACTCATTTCCACAGACATAGGAAGTCACATTCATAAGGCATTAAGCTGAAATAAAATCTTTGCTGGGTTTAATTAATTTAAATATTCATGGAAACAGGATAGCAGGGGAAAGTGTTGTTCTTAATCAAAACAGACACTGCTGTTCTAGAACGCAAATTGCTGTTTCTTATGTGGGCAATACCATGTAAGATACCACAATAAAAGGGAGCAGAAATTAATGATAAGCATATAGAAATGCAGCTAAAAAGGATGCACGTTGTCCTTTACCTCCTGAACAGAAGGGGGAATTTGCTCAAACATATGCTTAATAATAATGTCATGCCTCAAACAGTAGTTACTTCCAGGGTAATTTATCACAATTTTCTCAAACTGAAGGCAGCACCCACCCCCTCCCCATCCTTACACAAAAAAGCTGCTTTCTAAAGGTAGTTATTCATTAGGTCTCAAGGCCCCAGTACTTTCACAGCTCCCTGGTTGTTCTCCTTCAGTGTAGAGCCCTGGTTCCAATCTGCAAAGCCATTAGCAAACCCAGCTCCTCATGAATCACATCAGACTGCTGCAAACTCCAGCCCAGACCTGTTACCCCCACAGCACGAAGGAGCTTGTTCACAATCCCCTGCTACACCAGCTCCTTCCGAGACCCCATCCACCAGCAATTTATCTGCTTCATTACCCAACACCTTCTCCTATGGCAGAGTTCACACCTTGACCAGCCCCTCAGCATCCACACAGATTAATCCTGAATGTTGCACCATAAAGGAGTGGAGCTCAAGGGCAGGCTGAGCATTATCCAGCCTCTGTCCCTCCTACCTTAACATGGCACCTCCATTACACCACTCCAGGACATGTAGAACCAGGATGAGTCTCTAAGTCACAACCGTGAACCTGCATCCCTTGCTCAGCTCCTCCATGGAGCAGTAACCCTGTCGGGATGGGTTCCCAGCTTTTCAGGCCCTTGGAGCTGCAGGACTGAGGGGGACATTCAAGTTTAAGCAAGTTTAATAAGGGAGCATTTCCCTGCCTGAGAGCTCCTACAGCAAACCCACCACACATCCACAGAGAGATGCTCTCGCCTTACAATGACACAGTGGACATCATTTTCTTTCGAAGATATGGCACAAGTGGTAGTGATCACTCCTCTTTGTACAAACCTTTGTAGTAAGGACACATGCCTAGGAGGTGGGAGATCAAAGCTCCTCTTCCCTGTCTGCCAGAGGGAAATCCATAAAACTGAGCCCCTCTGCATGGAAGTACTCTCCTCCTATGGCTGCCCTGTGCTGTTTAGCAGAAAAAATTATATGTTGGGCTGAAAAGCAACACAGCAGATTGCTATGATACGTGGAAAAACTACTTAAAAACAAAAAAAAGTAGGAAGAAAACACAGTTTTCAATTTCTGTGTGTTAATAGCAGCTTTGGTTTCATTATCTGCCATCCCCGTGTTCGGCTTTGGATGCAATTAACATCATAGAAATAAAACACTGATGGAAGTAGCAACACGTTTCCTGGTAATGAAATGTTTATGGATCAATTTGGTACACTAGTAAAGAGTGAATGAATTTACTTCAGGATTAGAGAAAACAAAGTGTAGATAAGTGCTGAAAATCACTTTGGCTCCAGACATTCACAAAACGTTGTTATTATTCCCCCTAGAAAAGCTCATATTGATTGTTGAGAGTCATTTGGACAATGACAACAATGTGTTTTCCTGATAAAATACAACCCATTTAGTAGATGTCTGTACAGAAAACGGCACTGACCAAAATAAAACTCCAAATTTAAAGTCTCCTTTGATAAATACCCAGAAGAGAAAACCTTGACGTGACCTCCTCTCTTCTCCACAGTTCTCCTCTCTCCAGGACTCTGGTCTGGCACTGAACACCCAGGTGCCACTTCACATGTGACAAATCGTTTTGTTTGTCGCCACTTCATTTTCCACTTTTAGTATGGGCAAAATGCTGTTTGCATGTTTACGACTGAAAAATAAATAAGTTAAATTAACCTCCTAAGGGCAGGAGCAGATTTAGACAGTGCCCAGAATAACAAAAGCCTCGGCTGGGATCAAAGGGAAAGCTGCTATCTCCTCTACGCCACACATTTAGGTTTGATCAAATGTAATTTAATATGTACCACAGAGGGGAAAAATATTCTCGGAGAATTTTGCTGCTTTTAACAAAGATTAAATGCTACGTGTTCTTCCGGGTTCAGCCACTATTAGGAACAGCATCACATCACAACCCCACAAATGAGTAACAAAGGTTTAGGTGGAATCAGCAGGATTCCCCACTACTATTTTTACAGTGGCTGGCTGGCAAAAGAAGAAACAGATCTTTCTCTAACGTGATGGAAAAGAAGAGTTTCATGCAAATCACCAGGCCATAATCCAGCTTTCCCTTTACATTTCCAGACGATTCACAGCCTCCTCCTTTCTGCACTCTTCCCTTTGCCCCGGCGGGTCCCAGCACCGCTCAGCCCCAGCAGGTGATAAAGGGGCAGAAGAGCTGTAGTGCATGGAGAAAAACAGGGCAAGGAAAGAAAGGAAGGGAAAGGAGACACAGCTTGAAATGCAGGAGAAGCTTCATTCATCTCAACAGAACAAAGGGTGGTAAATAATAAGCACCAGGTCCTGAGGAGACCTCGGCACTGCAGGCAGTCCCAGGTATTCCTGGAAATTGGCTGGACTGCACCAGCCCAACAGCTTTTGCAGAGGGTTTGAAGGCAGGCTCAAGAAATCCATTTAGTCCATGTTACTTCTGTCGGCCAAGCAAGGCAGCAGGTTAACCTGAACTTTTTCATCGTTCACATTGAATTCAAATCAGTGGTTCTCAGCAATTTCTGACCCTACAACTGGGAAGTGCTAAAAGCTTCACCGAGGTGCCCCGCACTTCACCCCTCCACTTTGAAACAGGGAAAGACAAAGTCGTAACAACCCCCTGACATTTCTGTGTGACCTGCAAGAGGCCAAATCCCCTTGTTAAAATGTGCTGCTGCACCTGCAGAGCCATTTGAGTTCAGTTTCCATTGCAAGTGACAACAGGGTCAGGTCTCAGAAAAGAAAATACCTCGTCCCAATTTTAGTGACAAACCACTCACTAACAAAACTGCTTTTGACAACAGCCACCTGACCATCACAGCCACCAACACTTCTTGAAGAATGAAATAAATCTCATCTGCCTGCATCCGCCCTACTTTTTTCCCCCTGAAGCATAATAAAGTTGAAAAGTCATGTTTCAAACCAACCAGCGACACTTCAGTGAAAGAGCCAACTCCCCCAAGAATCCCGACGGGCAACAAATGAAGATGGTATAAAATATGCAAGGGAAGACTCATCTTTGCCTAAGGACTGGAAAAGTTGCTGAATCCCAGCCCACACACCTAAAAGAAGACTTTTTTTGAAAGGGAACCAACGCTCCAGTACTTTGACTCCAAGTAATGTGGATCCAGACCCTGTGTAGGTTAGCGCTCAACATACCAAACCAGGACATCAACCAGAAATGGTCCATTAATAAGTGCTCACCTAAAATTCATTTTAACTTTTTTTATCCAGAATTTCAAAGAGAAATCAAATCAAACTTCCTTCCCCTCCTTTATATTTTGTATTTCCAGCCTGATGCTATTTAAATGAGGAGAAGAGATGCAAAATGTGCTTTGACTTGATGACCCCTCCATGGCAACCGGAATTTGTGTCAACTTTAGCGATGGTGGGAACACAGATGTGTGCAGGTGGGTAGGGGAGGAAGAAAAAAAGGTATGCAAATTTTGGGGAGCTTTTTTAGAATTTTTGAATCATTGCTGCTTAGGAGTACCTATTACCAGTCACCAATAAACAAAGGCCAAGCTGACAGCCCCAAAAGCATCCTACCAATTCATGTATTTTTCATACTGTGAAATTTCTGACAGGTCAATCCCAAACTTCCACATAACACAAATGTAAAATTTTGAATTAAGATGAACAAACTGGCTCGCTTCCATCATAAAAGGCCTAAAATTAGCTTGTTTTGAACAGATTGCTGTGCTGAACTAGGAAACAATGCTCAGAAGGACGCTCAAACCTCACAAGCTGGTTCCATCCCATGCAATAAATGTTTCATCCACCTGACTGAGTTGAGCTTATTGGCAGGGATCTGCTCCCCATTAGATTCTACCTGCTGGAAGAGTCACTTGTTCCTCAGAGAGCAATTCTTAAATTTAGACAGAATTGCTTGTTCAGCTATGACAAGGAATAATTAGTTACAAGTTTCAGAAATAGGAGCAAGTCGACCATATCTCAGGTAGAAGAACATGCAGTTGCTCTACTGAAATTGATAAACCCACAACATATTTATATCAGCCAAGGATATGATTTCTTAATGAGGACCATAAAATATAAAAAGAAATTCCCAACTAATTCCTCCTTCCATCACCCAGCTCACAAAAGACTATAAAATCACCTCTTAGATCACTGACATCTTGCTGTTTAAGCTGAAAAAACACATCTGGGGCATTATTACTTCTCTATTTTGAAATGCATACACTGCGAGTACGAGTTTTTTCTAATCTGCAGACTCAGGATGCCACAGATGCTGTCATCTGACAGCACAAATGTAACACAGAACTCGTGGGTTAACAGGCACAGAGCACTTGAGCTCCAAGGAGGAGTCATCTCTATCAGAGTACTTTTCATAGAATATTTTTGCTCTAGAGAAATGCCATTTCATAGAATTGTTTGGGGAAACCTGTCAATTCTGGTAAAGTCTTGGTAAAAACACTTGTCCTCTTCAGAAAATTCAAAAAATGTTGTATTTGACTTATTTTCCTCTCGTTTTCAGGATATTGTCAAAATTGTAACGAAGCCTTTTTATACATTTCTCTACTATTGATTCTTTAAGCAGTGCCTTCCATCACAAAGACTTCAGGCTGCCTCTACCAGTCACTGGATTTCAGCAGCAGAAGAATGAAGAGGAAAAAACAATAGCAAGACTGTCATAAAATACATTCACAAGCACTGATTTCTTTTGTTAGATCCTTGCGTAACGCCAATATAGCAGGGGCCGGAGTCAATGGAGATAAAGATTAGGATGATGACAACACCAGCAACACTTTTAGATACATTTTGTGATATTTTGGGGCTTGCTCAGACTGCAGAAATCAGTATCACATCAGTGTCTAAGATAAGACTTGGTCCTGCCTTACACCGTGCTGAGAAGGTGAGGGCACTCTGCAATTCACAGATTTCTTTTCCATTTTCATTATTTACCAGTGAACTAGAAAGCTGTGTGGGGATGCAGTAATGAAAAGAGGGATAGAGTAATGAAAAGCAAAAGGGTGTCAAAAGAGGAGCACGTCCTGCACTACCTGGTGTAACAGCAGATTTGCTGATGATTTCAGCAGCAGCAAGCAACCTAAAAAATGGGAATTAATTTCCAGAGCACCGTTTGTGGGGGTGAAACATAAAAGTGAGTGATGGGTTAATGAAAATAAATGGTCTGAAATAACAGTAGTTCAGTAAAGCAGATATTTATCTTGTTATCCAAGTTGGCTACATGAGAGTTATTAAGTTAAATCAGCCTTCATAGAAGCTGAATAAATGGAGACAATTCTGATGATCCTAATGCTTTAATCTCACTGTTCAGGGAGTATTAGTCAGGGACAGAAAGAGCAAGAAATTACCACAATGAAATACCTTAATTTTTAATGTAAACCTTTTGCAGAAAAGTCACTAATATAGGTGTACCACTTCCATTTCTAATTAGGACATGTTTATTATGTTATTATGAAAAGAACAGTTTCGTACTTCCAGAACCTACTTGTCAGCTTAGAAGACTTCTCAATTGCATGGGCAACGAGGCGAGCACAGAAGAACAAGGAAAATCTACAAAACTTTGGTGTTTGCTCCTTGTCATCCAAGGACATGGATTACGTGTTATCATCAATATTGACAAGTACAAAAAGGAAAAAAAAGAGGGGAAAAAAAAGCAACGAACAAAACCCCTTCTCCTTTTTATCCCCCTCTCAGCTCACTGAAAGCTCAAAGATACACAAAAAAAGGGTTTGACTGAAAGGCTTGGAGAAAAAGTAAAGCTCAGTTACCTCCATTCCCCAAAGGAGAACATTTCATCCAGGCACAACTAAACATTGACTTCAACCAACACGAGAAATTTCCTTCAGATAGTGTGAAACAAAATTACAGAAGTATTTTCTTGCACCTTTCCCCTTGCCTGAAAAACATTTAGCATATCTAAACATGGGTTTTTTGCTCAGTCCAAGTTCTCTATTTTTCATTAAACATTTCCCTCGACCCTGACTCACAGCAGTGAAGTGGAAGAGTGGCTGTTGTGGGCCAGGCTGAAGGCCTAGAGAACCCTGGGACCACTTCTCTGGTCTTGGTGGAAGCTTAGTAAAGGCGCATAGGAAACACAGACAACTAATGATCTTGCTTTTCATATATTCTTCTAATTTCCACAGAAACAGCAATTTGTAGATTTTTCCAAGCCAGAAGAACTTACATTATCATCTTTGTTTATTGGTCCCTAGAGGCTGTTCTGTCCTAAGTAGATCTTATTTTCTCTCTGAACTAATTTGAAATTTTGTCCTCCAAAACACCCTGTGGCAATGAGTTCCAGCACTGGATAACACTGTGGAGGAAAAAAAAATAAACCAGAACTTCATTTTTTTTGTGTGTGTGGTTTTTTTTGTTTGTTTATTTGGGTTTTTGTTTTGGTTTGGGTTTTTTTTTTTTGCTTTTGTTTTTTTTTAAACCTGCTGATGAGTTTTTAAAAGACCACCGCGGGTTACCCTGCAGATGCTTTTAAGTTTGGAAGAGAAATAACTGGCAAATCATCATTCCTACCTGTAGGCTTAACTGGAGTCACTTCAGTTCAGGCTGTTTCCGCCAGCTCTATCATGAAACTGCACCTATGTAATTTTTCCCTAAGTGCTGTGTCCACAAGGAAGAGCTGATAATGGACCAATTTGCACCGTTACACCGATGTACATCCAGAGCAGTTCAATTTACTTTGTTAAACCATAAATTTAACCAAGCACCAGTTTTACTAAAAGCAGAATTTTGCCTAGCAACTCGCTGGTTTTTTCTTCTGAAAACCCCTCCGTGTTTCACATAACAACGCACCAAGAGCATCTCCTGTTTTGCAGACCAGATTATACACCACAGCTACACATGATGCAACCCATCACTGGAACACAGGCAGCTCTCGGGTGCTTACAGTGTAAAGGAAGTTAGGAGTAACAGCCTGTGTAAACTGAGAGTAGGCTTTTAAACAGCCCCTTATACATTTACTGCTGATGGCCACCAGCAGACCAGGCTCCTATGCCCCTGAAAATAGAGACCAATTTTAAAGAAACTGAACACTGTCAATGTGTTTTTCACTGCCTTTTACCTTATTGGCACCTAAGCCATTATTTCCAGAAGACACCCCAAACCTACCTTATATACCTGTTCCCATGGATCAAGTTTTCAGGCTAGAGTTCATGAGATTTTGACCATCATTAATTCCCACATGAGCTTTTAAGATACAGATGCTTCTCTGCACTTAGGGCCACTGCTGGTCTATGGTCACTCCTTTGCAGTCTTGTAAAGGGCATAGTGTCAACTTTTAAGATAAAAATGAAACTTGAACTGAGGCCCCCTCACTCCTATAAATCAAGAAAAACCAAGCGTGAATCTATGCCCCCGAGCACCTTACATCCAGAAGTGTAAAGCACCTATGGGGATCATCAGCCTTATTCATTACAGAGTTCACTGAGTCTATTTATATCCAAAAGACATCACTGGAGAAGTATGTTGGCTCTCAGACTTAAAAAGTCATTTTAGTGGCAATTCTGCTGCAAAATATAATGACCATTACAGAGGTCACAAGAAGTATTTTCATAAAATATTCCCTTCTGCTGACACTGTCCTTTGTCAGTGCCTTGGTCAAGTGCTTGGGACTATCTCAGCATTTCTTCCAAAGGCCTGTTCCTCCACTGGTTGTTGCTGTAGTGCTCTGATACGACAACCTCATAAAAATTCTAAAGGTCAGATTTGAGCTTCAAGGAACACATCAGCAAGAAGTAAAACCCGAGCTAAATTGCAACCGGCTGCCCAAACAAATGGAGTGCACAAACACTAAATGTGAAAGTAATGCTTAACAGTTGTGTTTCCATCTAAACCCACAAAGCAAAACCAAGTCAAGGTGAACTTGTCCGATGAGATAAACACCTCTCATCTTGCTCCTTTTCTCTCTCACCAAGGCATTATGATGGTCTCTTTCTGGAGAGGATGCTGTTGCAGTGAGCAGGAGCAGGCAACACCCCCAAGATACTTAAGCCTTATCTTAACATCACTGCTCTGTAACTTACCAAGCTCACATTAATTTGGCTAGAGGATACTGCTGGTCTCCTTTTGATCTGAAATTCCATCCTACTGCAGGTTTAAGTAAAATCTGCATTTTGTTGGACTAAAGACAAGTTGTCCAACTGTTTCCACTAGCTCGGCAGCAAGTTGCCATACCAGTGTGTCAGATCCAACATTCAGCCTCTATGGTATCAAAAAGCTTTGAGCTCACTGTGCAACTTTGGATGAAGGAAAAAAAAAAAGAGTTCCTACAAAGTTACAACAGTCTCACCACCTTTGCCCTTGTTACTACCTGATCCTTAGTTGATGGCCCCAAGAGCACATGCCGCCTGCTGTTGATGAGAAGGCTTGGACAATAGGTAAAGTCTCATTATTGTATCTGCCACGTGCATCTTCTGCCCTCCAAGGCTCCCAAAGGTCAGCCAGGTTCTCCTTGTTGTGGCTCTCCACCGTTTATCGGGATAAGGCTGAGGATGAGTACAAAGCCATAGGAAGCCTACTGATGGGTGTGTCGTGCACTGGCTCTCTGAAGCACTGACTTCTGAGCTGTGACTACCTTTCACAAGGTTGACTTTTAGGTTCTCTCTGTAGTGGCCTCTTCAAGGCCCCTTGCTAAGCCTTTTCATCCAAGTCAGACAGTCACATCATCTTTCTTGGGTAGCTTTGAACATACTGTTGTAACAGAAGGAAACGCTCAGTTGTTCTGGACCTCAGCTCTGTTTCATTCATTGTGGCTTTAATGGCTACAGAGCACCCAGTTTAGTGAGGCAGGTCAGAAGGTTAAGAAAAAGGTGCAAGAAAGAAACTAACTTCCCCAAGACAGAAATTAACACTCACAAAGATATAAGGGGGGGAAGAAATACAGGATAAAACTGGCTACACTTGCTACAGGGACTTCTTTCAGTTACAAGTCCATTAAAGCTATCTGCTAGTGCACTCCACAACCAGAAGAAAAGGCAAAACTTTGTCATACAAATAGTGAAAGTTAGGACTAAAAGTTAATGTAACCCAGAAATACTGCCTCCAGCACCAATGGGCAGCATTTATGGAAATCAGGTCATGGGAGTCTCACACTTGTAAAGACTGAAAATTCAGAAGGGGTTACACAGTGAGAGGACCACTGCTACAGGGCTCAAACATGAAGATGAATTAATTTCCTGCGGCAAGCCAGAGCTTTTCCATGTTGGGACTGGTTTTACTGCCCTGAAAGAATCCCCTCTTTTCGGGGTTTTGTGGAAGGCAAGAGGTCATTGTATTCTCTTCACGTCACTGCAGCATCCTTGTTGAATGCTAATGCTTACAGATGCTTGCAAGCTTCAGTGAGACTCTGAATGAGAAGGATCAAGAGCTCCTGTTCTGGAAGCAACAAGGAACCCAGGTTGACACAGCAGGGATTACAACCTGAGGCACTGATTTCTAGTGTGGAAAACAGCTTGTACTTGCAACATGATGATGAGATGCATGACAGAGATGGATTTAAGAGTTTGTTGGACACAAGCACAGGAGGGGAATAAGTAGGCAATGGGGGAGGAAAAAAAATTCTGTACCAGTATACAAATACAGATTTCAGCAAGAAGATCCTATTTACAGGTTTAACTTCAATCTTGGCCACAGTGAGGCATTTGCTTCTCTCCCCATGGCCAGCGACAGTGAAAGCAGGGAGGCAAGAGAAAAGTTCATTCATAAATAGGAGTTACGGTCAATCCATCTGCTGCTACCTTTGGTGCCCATGCTCTAACAGAAGTGCTCTCCATGCCTAGCACAGGAGGGGATAAAAACCCATTCACTTCTAGCACTGTCCAAGAGTGAAACCATCTGCAGCAGGAGCCACGCCACAGCTTTATTTTTACCTTCTCCTTCCTTACAAGTGCTCAGTTGAAGGGTTCTCAGGGAGACAGTCGGACTGGCCAGACCAGAACTGGGTCTGTACATTCACATATCAGTGCCAAGCCTGAAGAACACCAAGAGTTTGTTAAAGGATGCAAAAGCATGAAAAGGAATACAGATGTATTTATTAACAGATCCTCTACTATCTAAACCAGACAAACCTTATTAAATTCAGTTATAAGGATTCTGAGATGAGCAGGGACTGAGGATTAACCAGTTTCTACCAGTTGTAGAATGACCTCTTGGGAGAGGAAAGAATCAGTGGTACCACACAGAGACTTTTACTGCTATGTCAAAACCAAAATAAGAACAGCTTCACTAAGCTCCTAGGAAATGAAAAATGTGTTCATCCTCTAAGATAGCAGGAGTTTTAAGACTGCTGGAATATGGGGAACATATTTTTCTGTAATAGTTGTTTCCAAAGATGTGTAACCACAACTGATGTAAGGAAAGATAAAAGTCCAGATTTTCAGCAGAGCTCAGCATGTTGACACCAAATGCTTTTGACAAGACTGCTCATGGACAAAATGCAAAGTGCAAGCAACACGCTGAGCAATTTGGCAAATCAAGGCCTTAAGACCAAAAGGTGAAGGTGGCTTTAAAATGATATTGACCCCACGTTAGGAGCACACACAGCCCAGTGACTGCAGCCATTTACAACTACTGGCCATGCAATTACACGTAGAAGATGGACATAATTTGTACCTGGTGTGCACATTTTAATCCTCTGGAAAAAGTGAAGATAACTGATCATATGGAAATTGGAATTTGCTCAACATCTCGTATCTGCCTGCAGATGGCTTGACACAGCTCTGAGGTCTTCACATCTCCATGGACACAGCTAGGAGACACGCAACACTAAGAGCCAGCCAACAACGTTCAGGGAACAATTTTTGTCACTGGAAAATGTCATTCTACTGAAATACCCAGCTCAGTAAGAACCAGAGTGGTTTGCAATAAAATTTCAACTCCAAATAGAATAAAGAAACAGCAGACATGCATTCTCAAATTGAAGCCATTTGCAGAGGCTCCACTTCAGTCAATAACTACAGAGCACACAGGCGAAAAGCCCTGGCAGTTCACCCCAACACAAACCATGACCACCCCCTTTCCATTTGCACCTCCACTATTTATAGGAGCAGCCAACTCACAGGCCAGCAAATGAGCATATTACCTGTTATTTCATTGAACCCATTACACACACAGATACTCAAAAGTACCTGGATTTGTATAAACCTAAAACAAGCCTGAAACCAGAAGAATTTATTCCTAATTTATATGAGATTGTTGACGTCAACCAAGTTACACACAGAGATGAACATGGCTCTGAGTTAAATTTAGCTGATATGTTAACAGGCACCAATTTTGCACACTGTGTATTAATAGATTGCCTCTGCCTGCTTACCCAAGCGTTCCCGTAGGTGGAGGCAGCTAGATGACAGAAGTGAACCTGACAATAATACCAAGATTGTTTGAGCACACATGATACTTTCTGTGGGCACACATTCCCTCTACAGACCACAGTGCAGAGCAGCCAGGAGCGTGCTGGCTGGAGGGTAAACTCTCTGCAGAAATGCCAGAGGTTTGAAACAAAAACCCGATGTCCCAAGGGTTTCAACAAAGAGGGAAAAAGGACCGTGTCACCATCACTCCAGCAGAAGCCCATTTCCCTGTCAGCATAAAATCAACCCATCACAAAGGCATTATTTATCAATACTGGGTAGAGAGATCTGTAGCTTATTTGGGAAGCCACGTGAGACAAATCTCCTACTGGATCAAGACAAAAACCTCTGGTCATAGCAGGTGTGGGGTCTAAGGTGGCAGTTTCCACCCAGGAAGCCATTGCAAAGCCCAGCTCTAATCTCTGTATGATGTGGAGACACCATCCCTCCTGTCAGTATATGCAGGAGCTATGGTGACAGAGCTGTAGAACATGGGAGGAGTTAGCTCTAGAACAGCACAGCATGGAACGTGGAAATAACATGGACACATTTGCCATTACTTCTGCTGTCACCCCATGGCTGTGGAAAAGTCACTCCATCTCCCAGGCCCGGTTTACACAGAAAGAAAGGGCTGACAAGCCCTTCATGGGAGCTTGCAAAACTCCTCCTAGGATCCTGGGGAGAGGCATTGCCTCCAGCAGTAACCTCAGCCAGTTCCTCCTGGTGAGCAGCCTCTTGGGAACAGACAGGTCCAGACCAGGGGTCCAGACCCCACACTCTGCCATTTCTCAGGATATTGCTGTAAAGCATCAATGCAAAGCCATCTGTGACACAACTGCTGATCTCCCTGCACACCCCTCCTCTCCACACACTTGCTGCAGAAACAGAACAAAAGAGAAGTATTTTCAAATGCTTTCAACCTTTTAAGTCAGGGCAGGGAAGCAGGGAGAAAGCACAGAAGGCTTCCAACTGATGCTCAGCGTGTTTCTGGGGAGCCAAGCACCCTGTTTGTTAGTTCCACTGGAAAACTAAAATTGACTTTTAGCCGGTGCCATTGCAGAGCACTGCCTTTCAGAGGGTGCTGTCTTTTCACATTAGTGAATCCAGTGCTGCTGCTACAGCCCAGACTGACAGCAGGAGGATCAGAGCAGGAGGAGAGAAATCCTCTGTATTCACCGCAGAGGGATGGAGATGATGCAGCAAGTTCTCCCAATGCACCCATTCTGCAGGCACCCAGCCCAAGGGCAATTCCCTGCAACGCTCATTTCTGTTCTGTCCAGAACACTAATGAGAGTGCCAATTAGCAGGGGGCGACTTCGACGGGTCATTTAGAGCCCAGTGCAGGTCAGATGATAGCAGCACACACGAAGGTGAGGTCTCCCCCGAGCACCAGCACAAGGCTGAAGTGACAACTTCGATTAGATGGGAATGGTGTGCAGGTCTCCCACTGCACTGCTGTAAGAGAAGGGATTTTTTTCCCACTTTAAAAAAAAATAAAATTTTAAAGGGTCACGATATCTTATCCATGTTGAAGGACTCCAGCAAAATTTCCCTTCAATCCTTTTGGGTGCAGAAGGGGCAGGGAAAGGAGAACCAAATGGGGACTGAAAGAGAACTCAGTGGTAAAAGTGGCGTTGACTCCAGTAATTTGATTTCTGTAATGGGCTGGGAGGTTCAATGAAACATAACTGTACAAGATCTTATTTTGACATTTCAAAAATGATACATTTCATTTTTAATTATTGAAATATTTTTGTTGTAACATAAAAAACCGCATCAAGAAATCTAAAAATATTTTGATCTATGCAAAAATAAAATAAACTTTTTGAATCAAAGCAAATGTGCCTCTTCTGAAACTACTGGCAAAGCAAAGTGTGTGTTTATCTTTTTACTCCTACAGTTCTACTGCTAATTATTATCTTGCTGACTTCAGAAGGGGTTTTGGAGACCAATCTAATCAACTTGTGCACAGACTCAATTTCAGAGGACTTTCTAATGCCAAATGTATAGACAAGCAGATATTTTCAAAAAATATACTGAAAAAAGCAGAAAAAAAAGTTTCTCAAGTTTCCTCCCAAAATGTATTGAGAATATATTTGCTATTCCTTAAGTAGAAGTTCCAGACAAACCAGGAGGAAGCTCAAAGGAGAACTGGGCACCAATCCTCGGATTTATGAACTTCTAGATCTCAAATGACTCCTAGAAATAAAAATGTGTCAGAAATCTGACATCTTTACTTTGAGTCTTCCTATGCAGTTTCCATATAGATTCCTCCCCTTTCCACAGATAACACCAAACCAAGCAGCCAAGCATTTCACTTCCATCTTCTCCTCCCTAAGCCAGGTTCAATCTGCGCACTGTTCTAGCATCGAGACCTGTTAGCCTGGTGGGGAAAAAACCCAAACCCAAAGCAAAAACCTTCTGTTTTAGCATGGATAATCACCACATTTAACTGGACACATCTGAACTCCACTTACTAAGTGCTAAAGCAAAGCTATTCAGGTTCTCCATATGCTCAGGAGGGCGTGCTAATCTTGGGAGCACCCACATCACACATGCTCTAACCAACTCCTCTTCCCTGCCCTGCCTCCAGCAGATGCTACTAACATCTACGCATCTGTTGCTGCCTCACAAGTTGCTTTTATGTGCTTTGGGATTTGAAGGATACTTTCTGTCAAATAAACCTGTCACGGCAGCTGGAAAGCACATAGGTAGATGAAGATGGTGATGTGAATCTGGGAAGGAAAGGGAAATTGTTTGCTCCCAGTTCCTCCCTGATTTCCAAGATCTTTATACAGCTAGAGCTGCTCGCTCAAGTGTACTGCTCAGAGCCTGAACCAAATCTCTTTGTCAAAACCAGAGACAAACTGGATGGGAACATGCCCGTGACCAGGTGGTGACCCCCTGGACTGTGTGCCCAATTCTCCATTGCCTTGCACCTCTTCCTTAGCACCAGACCATACCAGTTCAGCAGTGTTTTTAAAACACCCACGCAGCACTGATGTCTCCCACCAGATAGCAGAGAGAACAACAAAGAACTGAACCTTACTTTACTCCTTTGGATTCCCCAAATTGCCAAGTTAAAGCATCAATGGGCAGAGAACACACTCCAGCTGACACTATAATCAACTTTCAGCTTAGTAGCTTAAAACTATATCACTGCCCTCACCATGTGGCCCTGGATTAAAGTCTTTAGCTCTGATGAGCAGGGGTGTCTCATCTCCTTCCTGAATCAGTTCCTAAACAACCATTTTAAAGCTCAGCATATTAAAGCAAACCAGCACCTGAAGACAGGGTAGCTGGCTGGGAACTGCAGCATCTTCAGAGTATACTGGAGTATGGTAGTCCTGCATCAGCTAAGGGACATGGGTGCAGTAATAAATTCAGTAACAAAAACTTAAGTTATTTTTTGTGTTCTGTTATTCAACTCTGAAGTGTTTCAGGGCCATTAGTGATGAGATATTACTAGTGGGACTAGATTGCCTTCTCGTGCGGCTGACATGAGATGTGCCACCCCAGTAACAACTGCCTTAGAAAAGCTGCATGAGCTGGCTGTTTCTCCTGGCCTGCCCACCACTGTTTGTTGTTACTATTCCCCTCCAAGATCTCCCAGTCCAACCGCAAACGCAGTCACTCCCTATCACGGCAGAGTGTGCCAACATAAAGAGCAAGACCTTTCAAACATAAAATGTCCCACTATGTGAGATACTTGAAATAACCTCATTCATCAGCAAAGGAAAAAAGCATGTTTGATTACAGACTAGAAAAATATTTTCCTGGCAAAGGGTCCATCTTCATAGCTAGCTCGGACATCATCTTTCACCTACCTGCATCCACACACTAGGAGGCTTCAAAGCTGGTGACACTCTCTCCCTAGGATAGTCAGCCATCCTTGGAGAGATGCTAAAATGCAAAACAAAGCTGTCACTTCAACTGATAGCCTGCCTTCCTGGCAGGGAGGATGTCAGTTCGACTCTTTGGGGTGCTGAATGTCTTCCCTGTGGGCTGGCTGGAAAAAACACAGTTGCATTTCATGAAAAAAGTCATGGCTTGCAACTTGTTTTCACAGCACAACGGAATGAAAGGCGACCTTATGAAAGGGTTTTTTAAGAAAGCCAACCACCCAGTTCAGAAGATGCAGCCTCTCAGGGGTTAGAGAAGCCACCTGAAGTGACAGGAGATTGAAGTTCAAATTCTCTTCTATCTGGTATGGTGCAAGAAGGCAAAGCAGAATCACTGTTATCCCAAGGGATTGTCCTGTTCCTAAAGCTGCAGGATCTGCCTTTGTAAACCCATCCATATGCAATGCAGAACAGGCTTAGTCACTAGAACTCGGTGTCTGATTTGACAGCTGGGTGCTTAAAATGCTTCTCCGGGATATGGGAAGAGAGCAGAGCACGAACTGGATACCCAGCTCTTCCCTAGTCCAGGGGAACACCCTAACAACCACTGCCTGCCTGCCTCCTGCATCAGGCTGTAAATTCTGTCAAGAAAACTTTCTAAGTCATACACAATATGCTTCCTTCTAAAGACAAATACTCTGCAACCAGCAGATTTTCCTAAGAAAATGACCTCCTTGGGTCTCCAAGTCTGAGCTGTGCAGTGTACATGTGCACAGGAGACAAATACCTTCTCCAAACCCTGGAGAAGACTCAAAGAACAGCACGAGGAATCGCAGGCGAAACACCTGCAGCTCCGAGCAAATCTATCACAAGTGAGAACGCAGCAAAATCCGAAATTGCTTTGCAAGGTGGTAATTTATAGCCAGGCTGAGGGCACAGCTCCACATTAGTACCCGAGTTTAACAGATTCCCTCTACCCCAGGCACTTGTTCCCCCTTCCCCACCTGAGGATTGCTGTCTACCAAGTTCCACCCCCGCGGAGCGGCAGCAAACGCCGATGCTCTAATTCAAGTGTCACTCAGCCCCTTGCATAAGGGAGCTGTGCCCCAGCTGGAGCACATTCAGCTCCGAGTGGATACTGCTGAACTTTCTGCAAGACACTGAAGGCAGTTAGGATGCTCCTCTCCAAAGTCCCAGGAGATTTCCAAAGCAGCACGGTGAAGCTTTATCTGCAAACACCCACTTTTGCACAGAGGCATCCAAGTTGCTCTAATCTGATTAGGCCCACTCTCTATTTGCCATCAGTTCTGCAAACCTACAGCATCTCCTCCCTGCACCCACACACATCTGGTCACGATCATTTTCCTTCCTAAATAAACTTCAGAGAGCAAAGCAAAGTTTCTAGGGCTTGGGCTTTTTTTTTTCTCCCATCTCTGCCCTTCAGCTGCCCATATCCCATTAAGCGTGGCTGTTCCACATCTGGATATGCCCTGTCAGATGTAGCAAATGCTACAGAAGAGATAAGCAGTGTTCAGCCCCTCTCTTTTGCACTGAAGGATACACACAACGAGCCTGTGGCAGCAAACGTCAGCTCAAATGATTCACCACTTTGAGGCCAGTGGCCGTTCTCATGTGTGCAGTCCTTACAGGATCAGAGCTTTTCCTGCATCCAAACACAAAGGAAATCTTGGTAGTTACAGGCTCAGTCCAGCTCTTCACTTAGTGCCATAATCCACATCGCACCTTGATGCATGAGAACCTCCTTCCTCCCTGTAGTTAACCTGTAGTTTACACACATATGTGCTGGTACTTTTCATCAGCTGGGTTTTTTTGTCTCAATTTTTGCAGCAAATGATACAAATACTTCACAAAGTATTGGATTACTTTGGTAGAAACCTCATCTAAAAACCACAGCAGTTCACTCAGGAACAGCTGTGAGACACTGAACACAACAGGCACATACGTTCATTCTGAACAGCTGAAAGCACAGACCTCACCCTCACAGAAACTGGCAAGGCAAAAAATGTAATGGGACATGGGAAAACGAAATGGATTTTGAGTAGATCTGCAGTTATCATAAAGTGACATTATTAAGCCTTAGCCTTCAGGGGTTAAGCTATTCTCAGGCTGGTCACAGAGAGCTCTGTTGTGTGGGATGGATTATTTTATTTCACCTGCCTGTTGCAGGCTTGTGCGTTGGCTCTGGTCAACAGCAAAGATCAGGTGGATGTTGGATTTCAGCAAACAGTGGTTTGTACATGCTGCTGTTCACACGCAGGTCTCCATTGTGCTTAGCCAACAAAGAGCCTGAGCTTTTTGGGCAACACAAGCCAGAGATAATCCTTCTTTCAAGATACAGTATCAAACATAAGCACATCGTTACACAAACTCTAAGAAGTGCCATTTCTTCAGCAAAACAGACCTCAAGGACTGAAGGCACAGTCTGATTCACAAAGTACAGCAATTCTTATACAAACACACTGCTTTTAGCACATCCATGTAGTGTCTGTGTATCACTCACAAAGCACTAAGCACCACTCAGTACAGTATAAGGGACAATAAAGACCTTGGTCCAGTCTGATCCCTCCTTTATAGAGTAACTGATTTAAATTAAGAGTCAAATCTCTACAGTTATGTTGTCAATATACTGCAAAAATCAGTTTGAAGAGCCTGGACACTCAAATAGCTTCCCTACACACAAAAAAGGAACTAATGGTTCACACTCTTTAATACAGCACTCAGTGAAGTAAAAATAAGTCAGCAACAGACCTGGCAGGAAGAAAAAAAATCCCAAATCCCAACCACGAAACAACACCCCAACGTGGCAGGGTATCTTGATGCTGGGATATGATCTGCTAACTATCGAGATAATGACAAGCATCATTGGACAAGCTGGAGCAGCTGCAATCCCTGTCATCCCGTTCCTCCCAGATTTGTCAATGGATACATCATGGCTTTGCTTTTTCAAGTAACACACACTTGTTTTTTCCTCTCGACGTGGTTGTGCATAGAGAGCACAGAATGACACAGAGCAAGGGGATGGGGCTTCCAGTGCCTTTGTTCAGACCAGCATCGAGTCCTCAGGCCAGCAGGAGAAACCCTTCTCCCTCACCTTGTTGATTCAAGTAAGTAAATTAGGGTGGCAAAGCCAGACAGGAGCAGTGACAGCTCTGTGATTATGGTGTGATTTATGTAGCATCACAAGTGGCAGGGCACTTCAATCCCCATCTCCAGTCATTTGCCTACCAGATGCAGGGCTACGATCGAAGCCCAGGTTCCTGCTGGTAGATGCTGTGCTTGCATTTCTAGGTGCTGAGCAGGGAGCAAGCACTGGCCAAGGCATCCACAGCTTCCAGGACATGCAGAACAGCCTCACATCACCTCCACCATGTCGAACCTTTGGCTATCCAACCGGCAGCACCACAAGCTCGACGCTTGTCATGACGCACCCTTCTGCTCTACATCACCCATTTCCACCAATTTGTAGGAATTTGATACCCCCCAGGACTCCTGTCATCCCTGACTGGAGCTGGTCAGTGTGGTCAGAAGCACTCTGGTTCCACACAGACACACACAACGTGTTTGCGTGCGTCTCATTTCCTTAGGAAACCAAAAGACATGACTATTTTTTTTTATGCTTCCTCTCAGTGCGTGGCTTGAGGCAACACATTCTCCTTCTGTTTATCCATCTGTGAATGTGAGAGAGCATCTACCTTCCCCACAGTGACAGATGCTTAATTAATTCTAAGGGTGAAACTCACCCCTCTGCAGACAGCCAGCACAGGACCCAGAAAGCAGTTGCACCCTGTTCCGAGGATTTCCGAGGATTTCAGTGAGATGCAAGCAGTGCACATCTAGTGGCACACAAAGAGGTTACGAATGTGAAATCCCAGTCTACTTCTTCAGTCAACAGAAGCAGATGCATCTGTTACAAGTCACTAGAGGAGCATTCCCACGGCTCGGGGGCAGCGGCTGAAGCACCACCACCATTTCTCATGTTTAACAGAGCTGCTGCCTCATCTCCACGGGCTGCACGTTTGTGCTTGTTAGCGATCACCCGCTGTCATCTGCCTCAACCCTCCCCAGAACTCAGATCTTCGATATTTCTAAGTCTGTGTGATATCAAACACAATCCACCCAATGTCAGTGCCCCGAGACTCTTCTGTAACGCAGCAACGGCACCAAAGGCTCCAACTCCAGCTCTGGCTCGAACTCAGGTGTATGCTCCGTGGGTACTAATCCAAGTGTGTCTTACACAAATACAATATTCACAGGCAAACGCTTCCCTACACATCAACCACTACTTGCTGTACTCTACAGGACTCCTGAAGCACTCTCCTCCAGGGAGCAGATGCCATATGGGTATGTAGGCTCAATTAGCACATGCTGACAGATAGCAAGACACACAAAAAAAATCCAAAGTCTTGGCAAGCCGGAAAAGTTACTGCATCCATTATGTCATATTGCATCTTGTGGTGCCTTAACTTCTGAGGTTGCTGTGCTGAGAAAGAAAAAAAAATCCGAGAAGGAATAGGAGAGATTCAAAGGAAAAGATGAAGTGGGCTCTTCAAGGAGGCACCAGGTTGGGAGCAATCAGCAAGCAACGCGGCAGAGACCATCTTGCCAGCTTCCCTTGCCAAGGGTGGGCAAAGGCCCTTCACAGAGCAGACGTTTTATTATTCACACATCTCTGACTACCCAAACTGATCTTAAAGCACTTTGGCATGTCCCAAGGGTCATTAGAGATTACTTCCTCTCTGCATTAATAATGAAACAGCTCTTAACCAAAATTAAACTGGAGCAGCTTAATAACATTTTAAAATTGACAAATCTGAAACTGCTAATTTCTTATTCCCCTCTTGCCCATATAATTAGCAATGGGACAAAACTTCAAGGTTTTGTCTCTTAAGAAGTGCTAAAGAATCTTGAAAACTTCTACAGGAGACAGAAAGGAGCAGCACCTCCTCTCCAATTAAAGGACCTGACACCACCTTCAGTCCATGCAGGGACTCCACAAAAGCTCAGCCAAAACGTGGCTAAGCAGAGCAGAAATGGTGGCTGGTTTTCCCAACTGGAAAACTAATGGTACTGTGAGGTAGGGTTCATCCTCTGCTCCTATCACGGATGGTTGATTCCCTGGATTCCTTCTGACTGGGAAGTGTACATGTTGTGTACCTGCTACCACATCACGCAACGTCAGTGCACATCTTGCAGTGAACACCAGCTGGACAAAGCACAAGACCCTTTGCCTCCTGGTAAACGACCATCTGTACCTGCAGACACAGCTCCAGACTTCAACAAAAACCCCCCCAAAAACCCAAACCACAATACTTTCCAAGCCTGCCTAATTGGCTTAGAAACCACTTTCAATCTGCAAAGTACAGCAGGACTTTCCGTATCTGCAGCTCTCAGGTAAAGCTGCTGAGTGCTGTAATGAATTCTGAAAAATTATTTAGGCTTTTTCATTGGGATGATATTGTCACAAGAAGCGTGGCTGACTTTTCTGCAAGACTCCTGTGCCTGCTTCTCAGCCCACGAATTTATAGAACGAGAATTCAAAACTCACTGGTGCTCTGGGCAGGGAAGGGAAGCTACCAACCAAACACAGAGCAGTTGCTGCAGCAAGCAAGATGCTCTACAACAACACAGATCTTTCTATTTGTTTGACTCATCCAGCAAGAGTAAATGAAGGAAGTCATTGTGACAACCTAGGAGGAATCAAATTGCCATTCCAGTGATCTGTGACGAGCAGTTTCCCTCCTCCAGAAAGAGCACTCAGCTCCACTTCGCGATGTGTTTGCTACAGGATCTGTTCATCTGAGGGCATTGGACCCTTCTTGGTTTCATCTCAATGGTTAAATATGGAGCTGGTCTATGGTTCTGTGGAGAGGCACTTCAAAGCTCTGAGTAAGTTCAATGCCCCTAGACAAAAGGTGCTGTTTAAACTACAAAGACTCAACCACTTGTTGCCCCAATACTTTAGGGAAATAGAGGGAGACTTGCTGATCAAAGATCAACAGGAAACAATCCATTGCTGTGCTCCCAAAATCATGCTGAGAACCTCTCCCATAGACCTTTATAAGGGTCAACTCAAGGGAAAGGATGTGAAGATCAAGGAATGGTCTCACATTTGAAGCTGGGGACAAACAACCTCTTCCAGCTTTGATGAAATAGCAAAGGGGAAACATCCTTGGTTGTTTTGAAGAGGAAAAAAATATATGGTCATCAAAAGAAATATATTTCTTAGGTTAGACAAGCAGAGAAGCGTGCTGTAGAGCACATTTCCAGAATGTTTTCAGAAACCTGCTGCAAAGCCTGTGGCAAGAACTTCAGCCTTCGATAACACGCCAGCTGGCAGCCTGCAAGCAATCTTCTGCTGCAGTCCTGTTGCTCTCACAAACCTTTCTTTTGCCAGCAAGTTCTCCCACCTGATGCTCAGCTCGCTCACATCCCTTCTTCACCGCTGTCCCTGATGCTTCTCTTACTTGTCCTAAGAAACGGCCATAAAATGGGGCACAAAAGGAACAGTTGTTTATCCCAGAGCGGTGCCACAATCCTGTTTCACTGCCAGCTCCTTTCCCCCTTCCCACCTTGGTTTATAGACTGCACAGATGTTTAACTCTGATGCCTGCTCACTTTCTCAAGTGCTTTATTGCAGCAGCTGGTCCCCTGAGACAGGTTTTCTCCCCCTGGCTCTCCCTTCTGTTACCAGCAGATGGATGGCTTGCTGCTCTCCTGACTCCTCATGTGGGATGCTAAAGCCCTCCACCTCTCACGTTAACTGCAAAAACCTTGAAAGAGAAGGTTATTTCCCTCCTTTCTCTGGCTCTGTGTTTCTTTTTGTCCAGGTCTATGCCTGTCCCAACCAAAGCTTCACCCCGTACCTGGCTGCTGTGCAAACACCATGAAGTCCACGCACACGGTGAGGGTGGGGAGAAGACCTTCAGCAGATTTTGATGCACTCGCACTGAGTTCAGTTTTATCAGGGCTGAGATTCACCACTGTGCCAGTTACTTCCATAAAACAAAAGCTATGGGAGACTTAACAAGGAATAAGAAGTGAAGCAGGGTAGTGGTGTCTACATTGTATAGCAAGACACGAGATAATTCACCTCACCCCCTTAGGCCCAATCAGAGAGACTCAAACTGTGGTATCCAAACAATAACACATTTTGATGGGAGCAATTTTTTCTCTTCCCCGGGAGAATATTAACTGAGAAGGAATGTTGATTTAAGCAGCTATGCAAACTGGCTTTGTTTTTCTTCATTAATAACTTCTGGATAAACTGAACTCTGCCAGGTTAAGTTAAATTTAAGTTGTATTCCAGAAATATAAAATTTCTTCAATTTTATTAAAATTGAAAAGCAGGCTATCAGAGGTGTATTTTCATGGCATACAGCTCTTGGGCACTGTATTTTACGTGGATGTAATTATTCTAGCTATTCATCACAGAACCACAAATCCAGCCTTCAAAAAGTATCGTAATGCAAGATTCATTGAATCCAGCTGATATTAAATATCAACAGGGCCCCATTATCAGTTTTTGTATCTGAACACTGTAATATCAGCTATTACTCTTTTATATTAAAGTTGTATCTTTGGAAGAGAATTACTTCCCTTGGCAACAATGGTAAATGTTAACTACCTTGAATATTTCAGTCACATATACATTATGCATAAGATTGTGATCTGCTAAACAATAATGGAGAAAAACAGAAAGCGACAAAAAGATTTGCTTTGTGAAAGATTTCTTTCTGTTCTCTGAGAAAAAGCACACACTATGCCACGAAAAAAATATTTGGAATAATGTGTCAAGTCTTTTTCCACTGGGATGCAAGAAGCTGATTTACTATTTCTGAGAGGGAGTTCTGCATAGCAAAACAAAGCATTAAAATAAAATGGTTAATGCTATTTGTATGACAGCAGTGTCTAAAGACTCCAAGCACTCCTGTGGTGAATTATGTAAAGCACCATACGTGCACACCAGAAGAGGCCCTTTGCCTTCTCGTGCGGCTGACTTGCAAACTCTTCACAGCACAGATCAAGCACAGATGAGAAGAAGCTGTTAGCACACATAGATCAAAGTGGACTATGAAAAGAACCCAGATTTCCCCAGCTCTTGTTTAAAGCACTATCCAATAGGTTACACTGCTTGATCCCAGCGCTTTCAAGTGATGTACTGATGTATTATTGCCACACCAGGATCACGCGAGGCAATGGGGTTCTGCAGAGCTGCCCAGACAGTCTTAATCCTCAAGCTCTGATGGGGACACCTGTGATCAGACCTCACCCTGAAGATGCATGCAGATTATAAATCTCATCACTCTCCCAGAAAGTAAAGTTATGTAAACCAGCGTTAGCATCAGGTTTAAATTAATGTTTACATTGATAAGTAAATTGGAAATTACATTGCTTGCATGCATTACACAAGCTGATTCCACATCCCTATTTGCAAATATTTACACAGCTCTAACTCAGTCATTAGACTCGATACTTACAAACCATTTAGAAACTACCAGTTTATGTCAACTTTATTTTTCATACAGTGAAATTAGGCATTAATGAGTAGCAAAGCAGCTGAAACTCCCCATCATTTCTTGTTCAAATTCACAAGGCAGGAAGGTGGTTACTGGTATCAGGGCTGAAGCTGAAGATTCAACATTACGCTGCTGCTGTTTCCTACTTCCCTTCAAAGAGCAGCTGCTCCTTCCCATTTCTGACCATTCTGCCATTGGATCCATTTCCAGCTGGATTTACCAACTGCTCACACAAACAGGCAATAAACTGAGAAGCAAGGAGCTACTAAAATGAGTACTGCCACCCAGAAGTGGCCATGCTATCCCCAAACACATGAGCCAGCAGCTGTCCTATCTTTACTAACCCCTATACTTCAACTCCTGGTCTAACTCAAGCAAGATAAGGCTGTTGAAACTTGTAGATCTGTATTAATCATACTGATGTCAGAAGTAACTAAAAGTACCGACAACGCTGCAGAAGAGCCTGTGATGATGTTACTCCAGGAGGGAATAAATATGGTATCCCTAAAAGTAAGATTAGGATGTCCTTGCTCACCACAAGTAGCGCTTGACTTTTTACATACTCCAACTAATTTCACCAAGAGCACTTGTATTATTCAGCACTGGTATTTGCATTGCAATCTAGAATTTGATAGCTTCCACATAAAACTTTTCATCATATATTTTAATGTAGATTATAGACAGTCACATGCTCATTTATAAACTCATTTTATATTAAAAACTCCCATCTATTATGGATCAGTGCAAAACGTTACAGGTGCTCTTAAAACTCAAAAGGTCAGAGGATCTTTAACAATATTATTGAATTGAATAATTATTGAATAATATACTCAATGTTAGCCACTCTTTTGAAATAGTCTCTATTTTTTTAGATGCAAAATCATCTGTAAGCATTGTAATCTGGTATCAGAAACAATCATGTCATCATACAGCTTGGAATCTTACTAGCTGCCTAATCAGACTGATGTAGGTTTGTACAAAGGTGAGTTTTTAAACACATTTAAACTTGCTACTTAACCTTTTGGTCACCTTTTGATAGCCTGGCATGAAGTTAGAGAATCACCAGCTGCACACACTACCTGCTGACACTGCCCACACACATGGTGTGTTCCCACGGTGAGCATCTACTTAAGCTCTCTGTTCCTACTTGTAGTCCACTTCAGAAGTCCGACAAGAAAGGAGCACCTTTGTTCTGCAACAGAAGTAAGAACCCAAGGACAAATACTGTGTTAGCACACCCATCTGCGAGTTCTTCCTAAGCATCAGTGGAGCACGTGGAACCAGCCCCCGGCACAGACATTTATGGGGAACCAGCATCCCAAGTTCAGATAAGGATGACACAAGGAAATGGTTGGGATTTTTGCTCCCTGTTGCACGAAGAGGGCAATGCATTCCATTACCCATTGCTTCTTTTCTGAGAAACGTTTAAAGGTCTCTGTAAACTCATTACTGAGGATAAAATACACAAATTTAGGATCCTCCAAGAACGTTCAGCATAAAGCTTACCCCAAAGTAAAAACCAGTATTGAAAAATCATTTCAAAAGTGAGCGCAAGCCATTTGAGAGGCACAGAAAAGAACTGTTGACATTTCCTTAGGATCCTTTCAGAGCTAAACTTGCCATAGCTATTGATTTTTTGTTTTCTTCACAAGTCGATATACATTATTTAATACAACTGAACAGTTTGTAAACCAACTTTCTTGTGCTTTTGAAATATTGATGTCTTTTAGAAAACTGAAACCTCTACTGAAAACCTCAATTCCACGTATGAAGTCTAAAAATACTGCAGCTTCATCTACACAAAAGCAAAAACTAAGTATTTTTCTTAATTGTCAAGGTGCTCTTTATGGATTTTAAAAGCTGATGTTCATCGTGCTACACCTCTTCCTATAAAAAAATTAACTTCTTTCTTTTCTCAAAAAGGACTCGTTCTCTTTTCCAAAACTTCATTTTCTGCAAGTTTAAAAATTTTCACATTAAGGCCAGAAGCCTTTTTAATTCAGTAACATCACTCCTTCTGTGGCAAACTAATCAATTACTTCAGAGAATACACCAAGAAAATTCGGTATAAACCAGTATCAAATTATATTCACAGAGAAGTAGGCAGCTTACCCTATACAGTCTAAAAGGCTTTTATAATATTTACGTATGTAAACAGGAATGTAGTTGTTTTTGTTGGGATGAATTCAACTGCACCGTTATTATTCACACTAAAACAACCACTAATATTGCAACATAAATATTCATAGCCAGTGTGCCAGCCTTTCCTACCCTCCCAGCCAAACACCAAATCATTCTACAGTTGGGATTCACCAGAGAAATGACAAATATAGATCAGAGAGCTGGAGTGAGGAGCTCGCAGGGTCTCCTGGGGGTTTCCTGTGCCATCAGGGGAGCGTGTGACATCCCAGCTCAAACTGCTCACGAGCTCCGTGAGACCCCTCTGTATGTTAAAATATAAAGGAGTTGAATTTAAAGACAATCTCTGCTCGCTGGTATTGCCAATCAGCATTGCTTAGAGGCTTTTCTGCACAGTTTGAGACCGAGACTAGCACTGAAAATGGTAAAATTCTGCATGCTCTGTTAAAGCAAACGAGGGGCAGAAGTTTTTGATGTTTTCCATGTATGCTTTCCCCAGTGATTTAATGCAGGCAGGTGGCCATGTAAGGGAAACTGAAGCACAGTGCTGAGGAGACAGCCCTAGAGGTAGAACTTGGAGGAAAATGCACTTACAAACTTGATGGCCTCCCGAAAAAGGGGGAGGATAGATGAAACACTTCACCTAATAGCATGGATCACAGCTGCTTTCCACCTTTTCACATCACATAATCCATCACAGCTATTAACCAGAAAGTGTGTTTTAGCCACTGATTAAGTTCCAAGGCCCACTTGCTCACTGCCTTGTTACCTATGGAATCACAGGCATCTGTGGAAGGTGAATGTGAAACACCTGAATCTCTGCAGCAGGATTCTACTCACCTGGCAAGTAAGGTAACTTGGAAATAGGACTTTGCATTTAAACACACCTCCTTCCAGTCCTCTTCCTGCCCAGCATAGCAAGCTCTGCCTCACCTGCTACCCAAAATCAACCTTGTACATAACGGAGGTGCAAGGAGCACCATGTAGTGGTGGTGTAGATAGGGGTTGGACTGGATGATCTTGAGAGTCTCTTCCAACCTCAAGGATTCTATGATTCGTTCTGTAAGTTTCCTGCTGGGGCAAAAATCACACGTACTCCATTTGACTTCACTCCTGAACCTCTGTAAAGGGTCTCTAGAGATGGAGCCAATAAAAGATTTCTTCTAGGGCACCAGCAGAACATTGCTGTTAGCCCTCACTCAGCTTTCCTCTCCATAACAGATGTAAGAAGCTAAAGCACACCACACCTTGGTGCCAAGTTTGGGCCTGTGTTCCTGCACTTCCTAAGCTACCTGGTATGGATCCAGACAGAAATTCACTGTGCACAGCAGATCTGAACTCAGGTCTTCGAACTGCACAACCAGAACCTTAACAAGAAGTTCACACCAGCTAGATTCTGCTTTAACAAGCAGCCTTTTCTATCACATACATCAGTTAATTTAACTCTGAGCTTTTAGATGCCCCAGAACAGATGTCTTGGAGTTCATCTACATCTCTATCGACCTGTCTTAACCGTCTGTCATTTGCATTGTTTATCAAAGTCTGACAGCATGCACAGCACTCCACCAGAAACATATGCTGAACCAGCCAGGCCTTGCCCAGACCAGCTTATCATCTGAAAGATACAAGACATGACATGAGAGGATAGCCAGGTGTGGCACAGAACATCCATCTGAAGCCTAAGTGCATTATACTAATAATCTTAAGAGCCGAGGAGAGGTCAGGGATGCTCACAGCAAAGGGATGGCTCCCCACGGTGCTTCCTGAAGCAAACAGATTTCAAACTGATTTTCCTTGTCTGAAATACCTGACTCTTCCTGGATGTACTGTCCAGGGCTATCACTCAATGTTTTCTTCTGATAATTATTGCCAGCAGGAGCCTGGTAATGCACACCAATAACCCGAGTCCCGCACGTTGCTGTCCCCACTTCATTCCGTTGCCTAAAGGTTGTTCTGAGCAGTAATGTAGCTAAGGAAGAGCAAGCACAATAAGCCATAATGCATTTAGATAGCTCCATTGAGTTCAAATGCAGTTTTACCTCTACAGAGCCCTTCTCCAGAAGTCTCTTCTCAAAGGGGAAGTTGAAGCAAAGCAGAGCTACACTAACCCTACCTGTGGTTTCCCAGGAGAGAGTAATTAGGACACCTTTCAGCATATAATTCTTCACCAAAAACTTTACCAAATGTGAATAAAACATCAATTAACTGCCACCAAACAAAAGATAACAGAGTATTTGGTATGCAGCTACATACTCTGGTATCCTCCTGTTGATAGCAGTTAATATGTTTTATTCTATCTACCTTCACTAGGGCATTAACACAGGTTTAAACATTTCCTCCACCTCAGAGAGGTCATCCATCAAAAAAAGCTAACTCCACACTTACTTAAGATAACTTCTTATATCTTAAGAAGGCTGCTTTATCTATGCAAACAAGCACATAAGTAGATAGGGATGCACGCTTTGAAAATACTCCATTAGTGCAAGTTATTTTAATTTCTACAATTCTAAAACCAACTACATTTTCAACCTCAATGAGCTTAAGCAAAAAGATGACTACACGCTGATCTACTGGACCAGAGTGAATTTCAAGCACTACTTCAAAACTTATTTGCGTACATAAATATAAACTAGCACGCATTTGCATCTCAACAGGTGCTATTTCACTTCTTTAAAGACTAAAGCCTTATTTAGGTGTATTTTAAGAGTTACCTGGTTTAGGTAAGTGTGTAGAAAGAAGTTCATTGCTGAGTTCTGCTGTTGCAAAGCCCGTTAAAGCAAATGAAGGAGAATGTGGCAACAAAAGCCCCCCAGGCAGAGCAAGGAGCATGTGACTGCCTTCAGGTGAAGGGATTCAACCATTAAGACTAATGTAGCCCTCCCTTTAGCTGTGCCTTACCTTCCAGGTGCTGCAAATGTGTGGTTTGTTTGTTTTTAATGAATGTGAAAACTCTTTGCAAAGGCAAGAAGTAACTGTACACTTTCTTTCATCCACTGTTTCTACAGAATGTTTTCTAAGACCTTTTAGGTGCTCTAGAAAGCACAGGACAGGCTTAACAGCACTGTATTTTTCAGACGGTTTAGGACCTTTGTTATTTTAACCTTGAGGGTTTCACTTTAGGTGTTTCCAACTCTTCTGAGTCATTTAATGCTTTGCAGGGAGGGCAGGAGGGGCTGCACAAAACAGGGACAGGTTCAGTTCTAGACTGAACTAGGAGTGTGAACAACCACCAGGTCTAGCAAAAAACCTGAGCCAGCCTGCAAGCCCTTTGCTCCCCAGGCTAGTGAGAAAGTGAACTGTAAATCATTCCCAAAGCACATGCAGATAAACTGTAAACTAATTAATATCAGAATTATTGATGCACAGCAAATATTTTGCGAAGAATTTATCTGAAACTCTGCCACCACTTTATACTTTACAGCGTTCATAAATCATTGAACAAACAGCAGCATATCCAATAAATACTTTATGAATATTTGCCAACCATTTATCTTACATAATATGATATAAATACACTGCAAATACTGCAGTGTTTGAGTACGCTGCTTATAATTGACAACTTGCACGTCATCAACTACAGTTTATAGAAATATTTGTTCCTTTACATAATACAAGGTATTTAAAAAGCAATGTGGCCCCACACATGGGGTGTAGCAGTTATGACATGCAAGCCTTGCCTCTGATTATTCACTAATCTGGTCTGTACTACACCTCTGCTCTTATATTATCAGCCAAGCATGTTTCTTCTTCCTGCCATGCCTTTCTCAAAGCCTTGGAGGAGTTCCTCATAAACATGCACAATCCACAGGCTCCTCCACCCGAGCTTAAGAGGAAAAAAGCTCTTTGACATTGCACAGAGAGCTTCCAAGTTCCACTGTTTTCTTTTTAACTAACCACTAACTACCCGAGATTCCTATTTCCAACACTTCTTACAGCCAATATTCTGTAGTATGGCTGCATCCATCTACCTTCCCTTGAATGATCCTCAGCTAAAAAGTTCTTCAGGCAAAGATTACCTTTCCCTTACATTCTTCATAGCAGCTAGGGCTATGGATCCCAGATCCAGGGCTGGGGTCATGTGCAGGGTGAACACAAATATTAACTCAAACAAGGTCTGATTAATTATTACATCTCTTAAATGCCCAGTGTTCCAGCTTGTCTAGCTGCAGAGAATACCTGAGAAATATGCCTAAATCAGCCAAACCTTCTGCATGTCTGCCATAATCTCAAAAGTGTCCCCTAGGAAATCACAGATCCAAAGGTTTTATGATCAGAAAGTGCTACTGTGCTCAGCTCGTCTAACTCCCTGCACCAGGCCAGCTAGCAAAGCTCCCAACCCATGAGCCTGTGGTCACTGAAACCACAGGAATTTCTCACGTAAGGTACCAGGCAGCCAGGAAAGGCAGGCTGGGAGCAACCACATTTGCCTGTGAAGTTAGCTCTGTGTTCAGCAGGAAGCTGATCCAGGTGACCTCCAGAGGACATTTCTAACCCACCTTTTCCTACTATTCTACTATTTCATTTGGCCAGCCCTCCTGCTTTTAATGAATGAAATGTCCACATGTAGTTAAGTTCAATCTTTCCCTGAAAACCCAGCCTGAATAAACAAGCAAGTCATGAGATGGTGACTTCAGATGTACTTTGCTCTAAACTGTTGGGACATGCATTTTTTCCCCAGCAGAACACTAACAGCACTGTCTATGCTACTCTGCTCTCTTTTTCAACTCTAAATCCCAGAAGGACTTTCTTTTTCTTTCTTCATCAGCCTATCAAGATCCCAAATTCCTGCTGTTCTGAGCACACACTTTTAGCAAACGAGAGTGCTTCAGATCACTGGGGAGTCCGAAGCACTGATTGAAAGTCACGAGCTACCGTAGTTTTTGTGTTATCAAATTGATTTTGCTTGCCTTTTTAATACACAAAATATCACTGTGGGGTGTCAGGGAAGGGGGAAGACACAGAGGGCTTTTCTGACTTTATTATTTATTTCTGTTTCACTTGCACCAACTGAGACCATGGCTGTCCTGGTGCAACATACTGGGCATAATATGCAGGCTCTATCCTGAAAAGTTCATAATTTAAATGAGACACACTAACAGCTAGGAGGGAAGAAAAACCAGGAAAGTGGTATTCCCAAGGTCATACTGTAAAGCAGCATCAGAGTCAGAAACACCTGACTCCACATAGTTGAGGCAGCAGCTCAGCTCCTGCAACGAGCTGTCTCTAAAGGCCATTATTTCATTTTCTCCCTAGTGTTCACCAGAATGCAACAGGAATAAGATCTACTACCTGGCCAGGTGGTAACTGATCATTTGCATCTTGCCTCCATAAGAGGCAGTAAAACTCCTGAGTTACTCAAGGCTGCCTTGCAGATGCACAATGTTTCAGCTGCTACTGTGTTTGGAATGACTCTCTTCCTTTTCTGCCCAATTTTGGACACCTCCTAGGGAAAAAAAAATACAAAAATTACTACAAGAAGCACGAATGCATTTAGCAGTCTGTTTGTAGCTATTTAGAAAACTTGTCTTACCTCTATTTCAAGCATACAACAAAAAGAAGCAAAAAATTACATATATATTGCTCGCTTAATTTTGAAAGCCACCTAAATAATTGCCTAGGGTGTTGTACCTTAAAGCCACTGAAGTTCATTGTGTCTTCAAAGTTAGCATCTACTGTTCACATTCACCACTGCATTGAAGACCTCCGAAGTGCTGAGCCAGCACTGGAGGGCTGCTTGGCAGCGACTTTGTGGGACAGAACCCTGGGATCTGTCTCCCTCAAATGCAGTTTCATTTTTTACTAGAGTATGTCTTAGCTCAGTAATGACAAAGGTGTAATGTATCCCTTGACTCCAGTAATGACTGATATAATTCTCTTCTGTAGACTCATTTAGTTTAACCTGCCTGCATATTATCAAAATGCCAGCCACCGGGGCATCAAAGCAAATAATGGGCATGAAGTACTAGTGAAAGAACTGCATTAGAAATAAATGAAGGAGTATTTTGTACTGCTACTGTGTGTATCAAAACTGCTGGGGTTTGGGGTTTCCTTATTCTGCATTTCACCTAGCTACTTGAGCCTTGACAATGTGTCGAACTCTTTCAGGGACTTTTTCCAATGGGGAGTGAAGACCAAATTGTGTTTATCAATCTTCAAAACACTTCAGATTCACTATGGAAAAGGACAGCTTATTCCAAATAATTGCTAAATCTCAGAGGAAAGTATTATCAGCCTTGGAAATAATTCCAAAGTGACGGACTGCTTTGACAGGCTCTTTTTCCTTGGTTGCAGACCCTACCCACAGCATTATCAGTACAGTATAATTTCAGTGCCCTACTGACATTTGCAAGACAATTATTAGCTACAGACAGGCAGCAGTCAATTTTTCCCAAATTGAACCTGTTATTTGGTCACATGAGTTGTTGTCTTTTTCCCAGCACAAAGTTCAACAGCTCTGGTCTGAAGGTCAGCCTGATTTTTCAGATGGCAGCTGCCTTTGGGGGCTCTGGGGCACTCAGACACTGTGGCAATGACCACAAAGATGCCATCGTAAGCAAACATTCAGTAATGAGTTCTCATTTGCTGTCTGAGGCCCCACTTGCTGTTGAGGTGAATCATTAGGGACACTGTGGAAAGTTTGTGTTTCTTGGGTGTTACCTGGGCATCCGGCGAGTTGCTCCATCCTTCCTTCAGAGCAGCTGCTTCCCTCCCAAGAACTGTTTGAAGAGGAGTAGCAAGACCTTCCCTAAGAAGAGTTCGGGTATATTTTTAAGCTGAAGTTGTAATATAATCACATCCAGGAACTGACACTTTAAAAACAAAAAAGAAATACAACACTCGTAACAAGAGACCGGAGGTGAATGTGTTACAGTCTTGGAGAGCAAGTTTTTTATCAAATTTCTTTTGGCTTTAATTGCAGCCATGGTAGTTTAAGTTTCAATTTCTGTTACCTCTAGACTCCCAGATAAGCTTGTATAGAGCCTTTTTAGTTTGATCACCACGACCAATATTAGCTCAGGTAGCTCGGTACATGCTGCAAGGGCTTCTGCTTTGATCTAAAGCAGTCCATGACATAAATATTTAGCTCTTCATGACCTTTAGCACTTAAGTAAGGTATAACTTCATGCCTTTCAAAACATTCTCGGAACATTACCTCCTTAACTGTCGAGAACACAAAGAAAAGTTATAGGGTTCTTGCCCAGGCTGGCACCAGTGTATAAACAGCAGAAACCCAGCAACATTTCAGGCAGAAAAGCATGAATTCACCCAGGAGACCGTGCACACAGTAGTATGTTTTACTTTGTTTTGTTTTCCTTGGGCAGCACAATTCCCTGTGATTGCAAAGAAAATCCGTAATCTGAGTCTAATGCCAGTTCCAAACATCCCCCACACCACTGCTAAACTTCAGTTACTTTGAAATCAGGAAGTGAAAAGGGAGTTTGTTTAATACCTCACAAAGTTGCTTTTCCCAGAACTGGGGAGAAGTTGCATTGATGAAGATTATAAATAGAATTAAAAAATAAACAGCTACTCTCCAATACTCACGTGAACCCAGCAGCTGGAAGTTTAAGGAAAAAAACATATTAAAAAGACAGTAAGTATTTCCCCTTGACATTTCCTTCTCTGGTTTTGCTGGTATCAGGTTGGCAGATACACAGCTGCCCTCTAAAAAAACGAACCAGAATTATACAACTCTTTTTAATGAGCCTTGTAACAAAACCATTACCATCCGCATCTTTTAGGAGCATGGGAATGCCATTACTTTTGATGCTTACTGAATGCAATGTATTCTACTGCTGATCCAGAGCCCACAGGAATCAATGGGAGTTCTTCCATTTTCAGCTCAATAGGCTGTGGGTCAATGTTTTAAACGCAATTTGAAGGAAACCAGTGTTTCAGGCAGCTCTCTCCCTCTGCCTGTAGCAGTGCTAAAGCTGAGAGATACCAAGATGTCTAACAGAGTTGGCTGTAAGCTCATCATCAAGCCTTTCACTCCATTTTCTTTTAATTTCCAGTCTAACGCTTATCTAAATATGTTACCTTTGATGCGTCAAGTTGACCTTGTACGTCCGTCTTTCCCTGCAAGCTGCCTAGACTGTGTACATCCATACATACTCCTCCTTTCCTTTCAGAGAAAAATATGTAAGTTTTTCAGGCAAGAAACACAGAAAACAATACAATACTGTGTATTTGATACAAAACTTAGCACTTCCAGAAATTCATTAAACCCTTACCTTGTGGCCAAGCATATTTCCATAAAACCAGCCAATATAAACATTTGAAACAATTGTAAAATTCATTATGTCCTAAACCTCACTGCTGTATTAGTCACCCTCTAGTTAAAAATGCATACCTTATATTCTAATCTGAATTGGTTTAACTTGAAGCTCAGGGTTTGTACCTGAAAAGCCTGCCTTCCGACAGAGGACACAAAAAAAACCTTTAAGGAAAAAAGGAGGCTGCTTCTCCCCACCCCCAAGCCCGTGTAGGTGTTCTGATACAATCACCTCTCAGCCTTTTCTTAGACAAGCCAAATAAATTGAGCTTCTTCAGACTCAGGTTTTTTAAAACTCAGAACAATTCCTGAGCTCCTTCTAAGGTGAGATAAGAGGTGAACTAGGACAAGCCTTGTTCCCTACGTCCACTGAGTCACCGTGTCACATAGCCAGAGAAATCATTCAAACAGTAGCTTGGCTGTGGTGTCCCAACCACAAAATAATATGTTTATTTTTTCCACCACTTTTTTTGTTGCCATTTTATTGATAAAAACTACACAAAAACTAACTGATCATAATAATTAATTAAAAAAACAAAACCCAATGTTACACATTCTCCTGTGTTTTAGAAATTGTGTCAGCCAGTGAGTTTCACCAAATACTCTTGCTTTAAAAGATTTTCCTTCTGATCCATTTCAAGCAAAACACTTTCATTTTGGTTCCCAAACGTCCATTAATTTTGTTTAACAAGCACTGCTGGACTGTAAATATGAGAGTCGTTACTCCGTTGCACGTTTTCCCCTTTTTTAGAGCCCAAAAAGTAATTATAGTGTCAACAATGAAGCACAATGAAGATAGTAAAAATCAAAAGCACCCTCCATAGAGTACAGCCTGTGTCTTAAATGTACATGCACCCAAGTTTCTTTGTTTCTGCTGCATCAATTGCCAATGTCCTTTTGGTTCAACATAAGCTTTAATGCCCATGTCTGAAGTTTGATATAGTAGCGCTTGACCACTAAAAAAACCAAACAAAAAAAAACCTAACAAAAAAACAAATCCCCCAAAGAAAAAAGAAAATAGATATCTATCTTTTGTTTGTTTAAAAAGAACAAAAATATTAAACAAATCTTTGAAGAGTAATAAACACTTAATAAGGAAACATGGCGACCCACCCCACCCAAACCTTTTCCCTTCCCACCCCTTTTATTTTTACCTGTGGTTCTCCTTCCCTGGAACCGTGCAATGTAGAAAAATCAAATATACAAACAAAACTCTTAATCCATCCCTTTATGTAGCTAGAGTGAAATCTATTTTTTTTTTTAATAAGAACTTGACAATCTCTCTTTAATATTTACATTGAGGAATTTGTTTGAAAGTTTAAAGCAAAGAAAATCCTGAAGTTCTCAGTGTGTACTGCAAGACAGCATTTCCACAGTCTGCGGAGTTTGCTTTATCCCCTTCCCTTTGTCTCTGTTGGAACATTTGCAACTGGAATGGTAGATTTTTAGTTTCTTGTCCTGGTCTCTTCTGAGATGAAAGGTCCCTCAGAAGAACTCCCCACTCCGCCTCTGGAAGGAGTTGTCTCCCTCGTTAGTTTGGTATTCTCTCAATGTAAATGGCTGGGGCAGCCGAACGCGCGATTGTAGCTATGAAGCTGTGGTCTCGACTGAGTTCCAGGTTGGTTGTCTCAGCCTGCTCCCGGGACATGGTGTCGTACCCCTTATTTACATGGAGAGGCTTATGAGCTTGGCAGTATCCGATCACTGGTTGGTCGTAACTGTAATAAGGTAAAGTCTTCATGTGGTGAGGAACCTGCACCAGAGAAAGAGAGATCAAAAAGAAAACACATAAATGATGTGCTCAGTCATGCATTTGAACAGCATCTACTGCAATGCAGCCTCACACCCCCGGGGGCTCAGCACCTCCGCACCCATCGCCCAAGACAAACCTTTGGTGCTTCTAGGTTGTCTGTAGCATGTGCAGATCCCTCCAGCAGGACAGCTTACAGCTCCCCCCTTGGACCTTCCAAGCTGCCTGTGTAACCACAGGCTCATCCTGGCCCTCTGCACTGTGCTGAGGCCTGGTCAGAGGCGGCTGCTCTCAGATTGGTGCTGATTTTTGACCTCTTTTGGACAATCTGGCTATGAAGGGTGAACTGGAAGCTACTGGTAATACCAACCTTCTAAAAACTGGCCCTTCTCCAGTGCTTTGAAAGGGGCTGAGCACTTCTACAAAGCTCAGACCAGCCTGCACATGTCAAAGGACTGGAAAACCTGGCTGCCAGCATGTGTAGCTTCCAGCACAGCTGGAAATCGTGTTTATTTCTTCTATGACAAAGCTGCTTGCCCAAGGTCTTGATTTCCTGGGTTCTTTATCTGACAGCCTCACCAAGAGAAACACTATCAAAGCAGCTCAACTGATGCTGAGTGGATATGCACCTTGTAAAAATGGGCATGTATTCAAGAAGTCTGCAAGACCTATCCTGAATCTCATCTCTCTTTATGTAAATACACAGAAACTGCCACCCCCCCCCTTTTTTTTTTCCCCTAAATAAATGTTCTATGCTTGCAAATGTTAATCCTACAACTAAATATGATTTATGGCACAACATCAGATACAAATCTTTGCGGATAATCTTATCATCTGCAAGAGATGAGCTGATCAAGTAGAAAGAAATATGCTCTTAGGGAAAAAAACACACACTGCAGGAGATACAGACAAGAGTTTATTCTAACACTGCTACAAAACCTGAGCTCATTATAGCTGAAGATATCCTACAAAGAATTCAATCTTGTAACAATTGCCTTTTTTATTTTCTATGCTGAACTTTACGTGTGGAGTAAAGAGCTAATTTGTCACAAATTTCCATTGCATGGGGCACTTCACTCAAAAAGGTATGAAAAAAGCAAAGGCATTAAGACATATAATTATAAGTTTTGCAGGGTTAGAGTTCCTCTTGCGTTTGGATCTCTCTCAGCAGTTAGATTCCTCTCCCTGCTTCTCTGCAGAACGCTGGAGAGATTCCAAAACTCTTCTGCTAGCTGGAATTCAGCTGAAAACATCATTTTACGTGACAGTTGAATGGCAAGAATGCAGAAGACAAGCTGCTCGGTAGAATTTGATGGGACAACTGTGTTCACTTGTGGATCCAATTCAGCCATCGTGCAGGAAACTGTAACTCCCTTTGGATACAGCAATACCCATGCCAATTCGCATCAGGGCTTGAATTTGTCCCCAGCCTTTAAGGCAGCTCTTTATGATTCCATAAAAGCCAAGGACTGTTTGTGTTCTGGAGAGTTGAGAGATTGAGGTCCCAGCTTTACAGCAATAATACACAGTACATTAACCACCTGAATCCTGTGTGCAGCACTGTTTGCTTGTTTTCTCCCCTTCTCCAAACAGGAGTCAAAAGGATCAGGATCACAAGAACATCCCTAAACAGTGCATAAACACACTTCCTCCTCAGCTGTTCCTTAGTAGTTTTACAGAATTTCTTGCTTGTTTTCACTTAAAACAGGTTTGCCTGTATCTGAAATCATACTAACAAGGGTCGCTATGCATATGCGTGGAGGGAAGGTGGACAGTATTTGTCAGTGTAAAAACTAGAATAAAATTGGTGTATCAGCCAATCCACGAGATTAAGGAGCTGCAGGTTGATTTGTAGATAGCATTTCCAGGATAATGAAGCCCTGCAAACAAAGCTGATGCTACTGCATTTTTTCTGATTCAGAGATCAACAAAACATATTTAAGAACATCTAAGAACATATTTAAGAACATTTAAGAACATCCAAATGGTTGAAAATTAATTTTGTAAGTATTTTTGCTCCAGGTTCTGAAGTAACTTATTTTCTGTTTCATTACTGCTATTGAACTAATGCCTGAGATATTGAGATGTGACCTTGGACAAGTCATTTTACGAGCTGGAAAATGAGAAGATTAAGTCCTGCCCCTGCTTGCCCTTGGAGACTACAGCTCTCTGAGGCAAGGGCTGTTTGTGCAGGGACTAAAACAACACAACTCTAACCTAAGCCTTTCAGCTGCTATGGCCTCCAAGAGACAAAATGCAGATGAATAGAGTGAAAAAAATCCATAGAGGCAAATAAATAGACACTCTGGGACTCTGTCATCTCTATCTCAAGGCCTTTTCCACAGAAGACACATTATTCACTGGCTAGAAAGTGTGAGTCAGGCTGAGAATTTACCTGCCAGCAATTCAAAGGCAGAGCCAAGAACAGAACTGGGATCCTCTAGCACGGTGTCCTTCGCTGCCTCCTCCGTGCCACTCCGCTGCCACCAACCACAGCCACTGTGCTACAGAAGTCTTTTAAATTTAGTCTTGGAAGAAGTTCAATTGTCAATGAAGATAAAGAGTTGCTCACATGGAAACACAATAGATACAAAACAAAACTCTCTTTCCCATATAATCTTTCATAGCATCTGATTCAGTTCTTGGCTTCACGGTTGTGCTCCAAGCCAGCTAGAGGAGCTCAAGGGGTGGGATACAGAATGCCAACAGAAGATGATGCATGTGTCTGTTCACAGCATTTTGTGATTCATCTCTATTTTAATTTCTAAAACAACACTGCCTAATACTTACTTGAAGGATTAAAACCTTTTGCAGCAGGAAAAACATAGACCAACTGGAGAAGACTCTCCAAAGCCACTGATGTACATGTGAGGCACATTTTGGCTTTACCCCAGGTAGGACTGTCTTCTGCTCTAATGCCTTATTGTAAAGGAGCATGCCTCCTAGCCAGTGGTGCAGAGAGTTGGTATAAGTCAATGAATGAGCCTGTGCTCTGAAGAAAGCACTGACTCCATTACACAATGAGCTTATTGCCTGACAAGCCCTCTGAGTGCTCAGTTTGGGGCTAATGGGCTGGATTAGTTAGCTAGCATTGACTTCTCAAGTCCACACCTCTGCAGATCCCCATTCTTAATGTAATAAACATTGCATCTTAGCAGGCACACTCCTCAAACAAAGGTTCTGTTACAAGCAAAATTTACATAAATCCCCAGCTACAGGAGGAAGATAAAAGATTCAGCGATGGAAATTTAAGAATGCAAATCTTGCCTTTCACAGCAGAACTGACGCTGGAGAGGTGAACAGCTCCACAGCCTTGCTGCAGAACAACAACTCCCTTCAAAACAAGCTGGACTAACTGGAGTTTACCTGAAATTCAGTGAAATTCTGGCCTGAATTAAAGAGATATTTCTCAACATTCCACGCCCACTTTTCCTTTGACATTCAACAATGACTTTCAGTTAAACCCTGAGTCGTTCCAACATGCAAATACACGTGTCTGCATTCCAACTCCAGTGGTTTACACTGCACTGAATTTTATCAGCAGGTTTCCTTACTTATGTCAGAAATACTGGGAGGTAAATTAGCTAACTGACTCTGTATGTTCTGATTATTATTACACAAGAAAGTTCTATTAAAAAATTAAATAATAAGAATTCAGCTTGAACTTCTGCTTCGCATGGGCACAGCCACAGATTTTGACCAAAACATCAATAAAAACCATTATTCTGGAAAAGTGTATCAGTAAAGATGAAACCTTACATATAGCTATTGAATCTAGCGAGCTTTAAAGAATATTGGGTTGGGGCTAAGTGAGTATCAAGTGACTTTATTTCTAAAATACTTTTCTCTCTCATAGTTCATTAAACGCCCTCGGACACTGTTAATTGCTTGTGCTGCCTCCAAACAGGACACTTTGGACAACCCTGATATGAACTCTCAGCTATGACACCTCTCTAATCAGGTAATGCCAACAGAGTTGCACAGAGTACCAAGTTCTTCATTCTGACTGCTGAAGTGTTTTCTTCTGAGCTCCCAGCAACAGTTACTGCAGTGGAGACCAGCTGAGGATCAGACAGAGATTAACTCTCTGTCTCACTCAGAATCACTTGCAGCTCAGCAAGATCGAATCACTGGCAGCCCCAGGTTGAAATAATTTCCTGGTAAACTGCTAAATCAAATCGTGGAAACACAGGTTTTCAGAACAGATCTATTTCATGTTGGAAATATGAGGGTTTTTTCCGTGCTCCATTTTGAAGAAAGATCTCCCACTATTCATTATCCTGCAGAGAAGAAAATTCTTTCTTGAGAAACATGAATGGCTGTGGATGTCTGAGTGACTCACTGCCAGAATCATCAACAAGCAGACAGAAATGTAATGGAAGGGAGGACTGGATCCCAGCACAGTTTCTGGTGGTGGTCTGCAGTGGGATGGAGAGCACTTTATTTTTTCACCCAAGAGCAGAACAGCGTGAGGGCACGAACTGTCACAGGATCCTCAGACAAGTAACTGCTCTGGCAAGAATCTGAAACCTGGAGCCCAGCAATAGAAATGATGGACTTTCTGAGAACCAGGCTGTTTCAGCTGGCTCAGGTTGGGTACCTTATACAGTCACTGTTTAGACACTGCAGTTTATACGTCTCCAGTTCTATTGCTTCTCTTTTCAAAGAGAAAGAACACTCTGTTTTTAAAACTAAAGACACGCTCCATTCATCCTGATGGAAAATCTGGTAACACAGCCACCACTGTCCTACAGCAGACACATTTTCCTTCTACAAAATAAAGCACGAACATTCTCGAGCAGTTGAACATTATCTGGTTTCACATTTGCTGGTACTCTGTAATCCAGGTAAACTAATTTATGAGCAAATCCTTGCCTAGTTAATGATCACATGATTAAATTACACACAACTTTAGAAGTTGTCCATATGTAGTTGAAACTCGGAGTTACAAAATATGGAAGCTGTGTTTTCTCATTAGTGCTAATACTTAGTCTCAGAACACCATGACTTCATTGCTGAATTAGCATTATAGCTGTTGATAAATCAAATTCAGGGTTCATTTTAAACCCTATCATAATTTAGAGTAAAAATAAGCAAGATATACTACCATAGCTTCACGATTAGCGAAGCACACGGCCTCACCTTAGAGATAGATTGATTAGGCACATTAGGCAGATAGAGCTGGTATAAACAATTTCAGTGGTTTTCATGCTGCTGAAAAAGTTAACTACCCTGGAACATCCCTTTGGAATCAGCTCAGAAAAACATTCCTATTTGGGAAAATGCACAATCACACACTTCCTATTAAACCCATTAACAGGGACAAACGCAGACCCTGAGGTCAGTTTTGAAATACAAATGGGTATGCGTTCTCTTTTGTTTCCAGTTGGAACAAACACAAAAGTGCCTGGCTGTTTTTTAAAATAGGCTTTTTGTTCTGAAATTCATGTTTCCTAAGGTACTTCTCATATTGACAAAAAAATCAAAATCTCGTTTATTAAAAAATCCTGAACTGAGCAGCCCGAGAGCTCCGTTACGAGGTGGTAATGAGGTTTTTATGAGCACTGCTTTTACTGAGGTTGCCTGGGTGACACCTGAGCATTTCAGAAAAACTGTCAACTTGATTTTCAGGTGAGGGTCTTCAAAATCCTTCATTAGCCCAGGTTTTCTAAGGGGTAGAGCTCCCACTGGGAACTTTGCCTGAGGTTGGTACGCCAACATTAGACATGAGGCGTTAGGCAAGAGTCCTTTGGTACCTTGAATTGTAGGTGCAATTCCCACAATCAATTCCCTGCAATTTCATGTTCAATTTCCTCCCCACCGCAGACAGAAACCACTTCTCTGCCTCCTGTATCCATTTCCCACCAAATCAGATTAATGGTCTGCGCAGGTCCCACAGGGAGATGAGAGAGCCAAGAAGGAAGGTGCAGGCTGGAGCTGAAGGTCTCCTGCTACCTGGTACTGAGCCCACTGCCCTAAAATCATCAGCATCACAACAAGATCCACCAACTCTGTATCTACCAGTTTTCCCCAAGAAACTGGGGACATGCTGCTAAACATCCACAGCGGGTTGGTGTTCCACGGGGACAGCCAATACTGTCAGTTCCTAATCTCTCTCCTGACCAGATCAGAAGATTAAATCAAGGTCTTCAGAACCGAGCCTTGAAATCCTCTGAAGGACATTAAGGGTTGGGCACAGGATGGCTCCTTCAACACATGGAATGGAAGCTTTTTGGTTATCAAAAATGAACCTGGAGATAAAAGGTTGTGGCTGGCACGTCTCAGGTCTCAGGTCCTGCTAAAAGAAGTTGGTATCAGTGGATATTTGGAGCCTAAATACTACAAATGACTGACAGGTGGGGCAATCTTACTCAATTCTTGTACTTCTGGCTGGGACAACAGGATCCCTAAAGAGACAGAGACTTCAGAAGAAAAGTCTGAGTATGAAAAATGTAGAGGAACAGCACACAGGAGACACAGGGCAGAAGACAATGCAGCCAACAGTTACTTTTGCATGTCCTATTGAAGGTCCCTATAGTTCATAAAAAGTTAACTGAAAATTAATAGACATAATAAAAAAATCACAGGAATTAAAAAAACTTAATTGTATTGAATATGATTATAAACATATTAGCCTCATATATTCTACATCATGCTAATAAGCAACTTATGGATATGTGGGACTACATAATTCCCTACAAAATTGATTGATTTTATATAAAACAAAGTTAACTAAAATATATCTATTAATTTCTTATGTAGCATTATACTATTCACCAAGCTTTTAAAACATCTATAAGCTACACAGGGTTTATGATAAAGCCAGAATTTTATGATTTATTCAGTCCTCTTTGTAGAGAGTATTTCACATTTTAAACCCCTATATAACATCCCTCTGTCAGTTCTACTGACACTGTGAATTGGATTTTAAGCTTTCCTTTCCTTCTCTACAGATAACTTCCTAATCCCTCTCTCCAATCACACAAGTGCCTTTCCCTCTAAACCCGAGCCTCTCGATGGACTGTTTAACTAAGTCTGCTTTTCTGGAGATCAGGAGGAAAACCATGGACACCCCACTGCTCCCTCTGTGGGCCGATTTGATCTTTCAATCAGCAAATGAAAAGGTTTCCCTGAAGGAAACTGCCAGAAAGAAGAAAGTCTTCAAAGCCCCGTTATTGTTCCTTTGGCAAAATATTTCTTCTAAATTGCGTTACCTGTTTTTCATGGAGTATCTGGCTCCTGACAAAAAGGCCCACTGATGAAAAACTTGAAGGGAGATTCACAGTAACCTTCGATTTTCCGCCGTGCAGGGCCGATAAAATAAACAAACTATCCAGATATTCTGACTGGAAAGCCATTAATATTGCTTTCAGTGCTATTAGTATAATTTCCTATCGAATTCAATAGGAATAGAAGCCTGGTGGTTTGAAAAAGCTTTCACATTGCTTAGGGACAGCAGATTAGTTTTTCAAAAGCGGCGCAGTGCGTTGCAGTAGTTACCTGTCTAGATGCAGAGGAATCCCTTGGGTGCCTCTCTGTATCTTCGGGTGCCTAAATCCACACGCTGTCAAAAATGTAGTCTCTTCCAAGGCAACTGAGCTTTCATTTACACTGTAGAAAGCTATATTCTCACCAGGAATTTCTGCTCCCTATACATTGCATTAAGAGCTGCAGAAGTGTTGATCATTTGTATTTATCTATCTGGACAGGCAAAAGGTCTACCTAAGCCAAGTCTCCATGGGATCGAGGAGAAAGAGCAGAGCACAGGCCAGCAATCCAGTAATAACTTCCACAGAGCATTCTCCTGACTGCCAACACTCCCAGAATCAGTTAGCTTTCTCAATTGCTGCCATTTCGGGCCTGAAATGCAATGGGGCTGGACCTTCCAATGGGTTTAAGAGCCTGAAGCATCCTCAAAGACCCTAAGTCCACTGCAGCATTTGGGAAATGGAACTCATTGTGTCCGTCGAAAAAGAATGATGACAATAAGGGAAAAGTAGAGTTGTTTTTCCATGCAGTGATCACAAAGATGGCAATGTGCTCCATCCATTACTCACAATAAATAAGTACAGTATTTAATATGAACATCTGATAATGTTGCTGTCACAGTGATAAATGAAGGCACTGGAGAATGAGTGAAATAAGTCTTTGTCTCATGTTAAAATACAGCCTTTTCATTAGATCTGCCTAAAATTTATAGTGTGCAAAAGAGCTATCCAGAAATCGATGGCTTCTTTAAAGATTTTTAAATACTATTTAAAGTTGTACATGAATTCTGTACATCAAGAGACCAAAAAAGTACTTCTTAAAGCTGGAGAAACGTGACTGAAATTGCACATTATTTTGTCCTTAAGAGATGAATAGGCATAAACAAGGCAATAAGATGGCTTATGATTAAACCCCACACCAGTGCTAGAAGAATGGTGATACTGGGTGCCTTATCAGACTGATATGGAAGTTTTTCCTTCTATGTTATCCAGTTATACCATACCCAAATGGTTTTGGCTGGAGCCAGCTGACATCTCAACCCACTTTTTATTTAAAAATTGCTTAGAGCCACATTTATAATTGGCACTAATTCCATTTAATACGATGATATTAAATATGCAGATAGTATCCAGCCTCTGCATCCCCAATAAGCTGTAACATGAGAGTCCTTCTTCTCTGTCACCATTTAAAATTCAATGCACAACATTATGGCCTTGACCTAAGAGAGCAGATAATTTGTTTTATTTTTCAGTCATCTCAAGACAATTTGAAGGGGTGCTTTCTTCACAGAAAATGGGTGCCAAAGAAAAGAATAACTGGCAGAAGAAATAAAAGAGATGCTCACTCTACTGTTGTTTCCCCGATCTGGGGATGAGATGGTCTACACCAGACCATCAACATCTAGAGCTGTTGGTCAGGAATGTCTTAAACTAAAAGAGGAGGAGCAAGCAAAGCATCACGACTGTAAACTGAGCACAAGTTCTAGGAATTATTCACTTCTCCTAAGACAATAGTGAGATAAATTCACTCCAGTGAGAGAGAAGAAAGGAACCGCTGGTACTACAGACGTTCTTGGACACGGGAGGGAGATCCTATTATACTCAATGGCTCAGCAGGATTCTATTCATGAGAAATTACAAGATTTTAATTGCCTCCACTGTTTCCTAGCAGGGGAATCAGTGTGTATGGTGGTACACACATCCTGGCAAGAACATTAATCCAGTAGAAGGGACAGCTTCTCCTCCTGATGTGCATATGTAATTTCCATTAGCAGTGATGGGAGCAGTGCGTCTGCACCGAGAGGAAACTGCAACACCCTCAGTTCCCAAAAGGTACTCAGAGATGACTCATACTGGGGTGTGGATTTATACAATCACCATCTCCACTGAAAGGTTAAGGAACAGTCTCTGCATCTCACAGCACCATGAGTTAAGGTAGAGTAGGGTAGAGCTACAGGGAAATGACTGGTTTAGGTTGAAGGAGAGAAAATAATTTAGGGATGAGGATGAAGAATTGGCAGGAGGGTGCCTCGCTGTGGATGACACTGCCTGGTGCAAAGGCTGGATGGAGGACCTGGTGTCAGGGCTCCTTGAAGGCAGTGGCTCTAAGTCAGCAGAGAGTGTCTGGAGCATGCCCTGGCCCTGAGAGACAGCCTGGCTTAGAAGTGATGGGGAATAAACACTTGTTTCTTTTCCCAGCTCCTCTGCCAAATCCACTGAACACACCAACTGTGATGGGAGAGCAAGTTCAATTCCTTAGCTAGGGTGCTAAGGGGTGATGCTGCTCAGCCCCTCAGCTCCAAGGACAATGCAGCTACCTGAGCCTCAAAAGCTGCCAGCCTGCCTAGCTCTAAATATATTACCAGCAGGTAGAGCTACGTAGGTCATCCTCCCCCCACCTGTGCCAAAACAAGATACTACAAAGTAATACAAGGACATAAAAAGCCTTGAGACCCTTGGATATGAGTTGCTACAAGAACTCAGTCTATTGCTGAAGTCTCTTTACCACGACAGGGCAAGCACATTCTGCCAGTGCTCATCTCTGAGCGTGTGATGTGCAAAGGAGAGGTGCAATGGCACCATCGTCACTGCTGTCTGAACAGGCTCCTCAAACAGTAAACAGGGAGAGCAGAAAAGGCAGAGTAGGACTCGCACAGTACACGGGATTAGAAAATTAATAACAAACATGGGTTCATGCTTCAGTCATGTTCTATAGAATCTTTGTATATCAGGGATCAAGCAAGCAGAAAATTAATGCAAGACTGTCCAGCATTGCAGGCAAGGACATTTCACAATGATAGCATTATTTTTTAATACTCTACAGAAAACAAATGACTTTTTCATTCCTCTGGGCAAGTTGTATAATATGCAGGGAAATCATCACTAAAGACATACTCGCAGTCCCTGAGAAAACTGAAGAACGATGGGTTAGAAAATACTCTTGGCTTAGCAGTCTTTGCTGCTACAAAACCAAGGGGATCAATTCAATTACTACAGGAAAGCAAAAAATAAACCTGAAATAATTATTGAGCAACAGTAGTTTAGAGACACTTTTAAAGCAGAAAGGAACCTCTGGGTGATATTAAAAAAACCCCACCCCACTAAACCACATGTTAAATCCTCAAAACAAGCCACTGTAAAACATGAGAGAGTACAGAAAAAACACTGAAAAAGCAGAAACTAAGGTTTAGTGGTCAACCCACTGAGAACTGGCATGGAAATGACATGGTCACGATGGTTAAGAAGTAGAGGCAAGGACAGGTGCTCCGAGCTGTCCTTTCTCTGGGGGAATGGAAAGCTGCGAGTCGTCATAATTTTTTTCTGAGTATCAACAGAGAGAGCCACTCCAGACACAGGTTCAGGACGAAACAGCTCTGGGACTGCTCTGTGTCAAGATCATCACTCTCCCCTTCAAAACAGCTGTCAGCTGGCAAGAGCCAGAGCTGTAATTACTGACAAACAGATCGTGATGTGTGAATCTGACCGGAAGCCTGAGACTCGCTCAGAAGAACAAAAAGTGTTCAGACACATTCAGACAAACAGAAATACAGCAGAAATAAAGCCTATACAGTTGAGCACTACTGAATGTAGCCAGGAGAGGGCTGTAGAGTACACAGACTGGTGGCACTGTACAGACCCTGGCATTTTAGGAAAGCCAAACAAAGCGGGCTCGTACCTCTTCTGACGCAACGAACATTAATAAGCAGAAATAATTGTTGCCCACTCAGACCATTTCTGTGCTTGAGCACAGCAGTAGCACTGGACTGTAAGTGAAAAAAACCCAAACAGATTCAAACAATCCTGCTGGAAAATAAAATCTGCCCTGTGAGCCAGATTTTGAAAACCAAAGGAGCTGCTGTTCGAAATAACTGCAGCTCACGTCAACAGGAGACAGTGTGCTCGAACAATTTCTCAACCAGCCAAGCATGAGCCAAATGGTTTCCAGCTACTCTGATATTTTTTAAACTTCTCCTGTCTGGGAAAGGTAACATCAATGTTTCAGAAAGGGATCAGGAAGGGGTAAGTCAGTCAACTTTTTCAGAGTACAGTATTGCTTTGGTGCATTACTGGCATGGAGGAACATGGGGCTGTGACTGTTAACAACCTCCTGCACGGGATCTTTCCTTCGAGGGGTCTACACCAGTTGCAGCCACCTAGAATAAATACTCAATGTCTAGGTTCATCTGTGATCTCCAGGCGATACCACGACCTGCTCCCCAACTACACAGGGGTGAAACAGATTGGGAGGAGAAATATAAAGAGATAAATAAGTCTCTCATCATCCAGAATCTGTTGTTTATTTGCAGTGCCTAGAGGTCTCGACCAAAACTGAAACTGTGCTGTGGTAACCAATGCTCATACGTTTAGGAAGAGTCCTTGCCCTGAAGAGCTTGTACTCCAGACAGGCGTGACAGATGAAGGGTGGGAGAAAGCAAAATAGCAAACAAGAAAAAGATCTCTAAACTGATGCACAGATTGAGGGACAGATTTTTCCACGAGCTAAATACATGAATACAGATCTTTTATCCCTAAATGACTTCCCTCGTCATGTGGCCACTGTGACTCCGTATATATTTGTAAGTGATACAGCCCAGTATGAGCAAATCTGCAGAGCACAAGAACTGGTGTTGAGTACACAGAGACCACAACGTACACAGCATCCACACTGCAGAGGATTTCCATCAAACTAACCCCAGTCTGGTCTCACAAACCCTCAGAGTAGATCCAGTTCAGCTTCAGCTCAAAAGGATTCCGTCTCTGTTCTCTATGACTGCTCTGGGATGTTAATCCAAGCACGTTAAGGGAGGACAATCTTGAGACCCATGTCAAAAGTATGATCCTGATCTGAACTGAAACACTGATGAAAATACATCCTATGGGGGGCCAGGGAAACGATTCAGATCCAGTGTTCCAAGACAGCATAACAGACTCAAACCTCCCAGTTTAAAGGGTGCTTTTGACTTTGACGCCAGAGTTTAAGGTGATGCTACAAACCTCCATGCAAGGAGATTGTCTACTGCTGCTTTTAGAAGCCCTCTTTACTTTCACACAGTTAATCCAAGATCAACAAAGCCTTCACAGAACTGAGCACTTGCAAAGATGGATGCTTCAGCAGGTCATCCTGGGCTTCCTTCTAGAGCCAGCATGCAGCAATCCTGTTGCACCCCAGAACACAAGGAGAACAAACACAAGGAGAACAGCTCTTTGGCAGAGTCCAACTCAGAAGAACTGAAGCTGCAGACCCAAAAACTGGCTAGGTGCTGAAGGTCTGGCATGGCTGCCATCGCCCTGAGGATTGTTCAGACCCCTCTGCTCCTTTCCTGGCTCCTCACTCCAAACTGGAGAGAGAACAAAGGTGACATTGTGACTCCAGGCCACAGCCTGTGCACTTCTCTGGTGAAGTGACAGAAAGAGGAAGGCTGAAAAAAATGATCCCACAGTAATTGCAGCAGGAAATAGACAAAAGACTGTGGAAAAGACGCTGGAATTCTATTGCACTAAGGCTTCTCTCTCAAGAGCACCGAGCACACTCTTCAGAACACACTCATCAGTGAGCAGCGTGAAAACCTCCAACAGGCAGAAGGGGTCAGATCAACTTGTACAGCCTACAGGGTCTCTGGAAAGCAAAGCAAATCAAAATAGCTCTGAGAATGTTCCCATTCTCACCAGGGACCCGACACGCTTCCTGAAATACAAAGCAGACCATTTAAAGATACACTCTCTATCTGTCATCTGCCCCAAAACAAGGATGGAGCAAATGGGCGACAGCAATCGGTGTATGAAGATGAATGTGGAATACAAGAAAGGCAATTTATCTCAATGATCTGAGCTCTGTAAAAAAGAGCATTAAGCACCAGGCATTTCTCCCTACCCTTTAACATCAGACACAACCGCGTTTTTCAATCGCTAACAGAACCGGTTCATGAGATTATTGGGTATTTCAGGAGCCAAATGATCAGCCATCCTCTTCACACTGGTGGAATGGTTTATGTTTGGCAATCAGAAATAATTCTGACTTGCACGATACGAGATCTCCTGCATATGCCTCTTCCCCAAAGTAAGACATGGATAATAATACTAATAAGCTATGAATCACAGCAAGCGTGCTGCAGTCCCACCAGCGTTCTCCCATTAGATCTTTGCAAAATTTTAGACAGAGTGTGTTTTCAGCCTGTCACATTCGTAAGTCAAATCATGGTAGCAACAGGAACAAACATCAGTTGTTTGCCCTTGTGTTGCACCTTTCATCCAAGGGCTCTGCAATCATTATTCAGATAAGTCTCGCACTGCTGCTTTGAGACAAGCGGATATCATTACCCTCACTTTACAGATAAATAAACAGAGGTCAAAGAACTCCCCCAAGGCAATCCGGAGAGTTAAATACCCACATCAAAGTGTTTAACAAAGACTGATATCACTGTTCCTACCAAAAAAAGACAAGAAAGCAGAGACAAGAGTTGAAGCTGTTAGCCCAGCATCAGATAACTGGCCCTGGAGCTTTGGTCTCTAAGAAAATCCCACCTGAGAGTTGCCTCCCAATTTAACAACTACTATCAGGTCTATCTAGAAACAACCATAATTACTCATCTCACCTTAACGCACGCCCATGTTTGATTATTGCTGCAGTCTTCAAACAAAGCCAGTGATGGGTTTTCCACATTAATTTTCAGATGGAGTTTCTGGTCATTGTTTCTTACTGTTCTCTGGCACAAATCTTTGCCTGGTGCCTCACTTCTGCCAGCATATTCCTTCCAGCCTCTTTCTGCTCTGATGCATCTTTGCCCGTGGCCTTCACTGAAAAGTGAAGGTTCACGATGGTGTGACTTGTCTGACCCATGCTGTGGATGAGCTTTGACCCCCGGCAGCTCCGGCTGCTTCCTCAGCTGTCTGTGCCAGTTGTCAGGACCTGGCAGCAGCAGAACAGTCTTTGCTGCTCATCCAATGTATTTGATATAGAAGTTACAATGTTCCAAAATAATTTGTCCACATATTTAATATTTGTGTATTTCCCTAATCCATTAATTTTCTACTGGACTGTTGGCTAGGGCTAATCCCAATTTAATGCTTAGATACACGGCCCTCTTGTGTGATACGGCCCAAACTGTCAATCACAAGAACCACACTGACAAAAGACCTTGGAGGGGGCACACCAGGAGAGGCTTTAGGCAAAATCTTAAAACCTGCCCCCAGTATGGCAGGTCAAGAGCCATTAAATCAATTAGACATGGTCTTCCAATTCAGGAAAGTGAAACTATTATATTGTTTCTGCAGCCCAGTATATAGCCTTTTATTTCATCTCCATCAAATTCAACTGGTTTTATCCTTTATCAAATCAATAGGACTTTCCTGTAAGGTGCTGTAAGTGTTCTGGTGATTGACTCTTCCTTAACTACAGTTACACATAGTGCTTAGTAGAGCAGGGCTGTGATCACAGTAAGGCTTACAGCATCTGCTATAATTCACTAATAAACACAATACTTAACAGAAGGGACACAAACAATGGGGTCCTTGGGAAAAATTGAGTCCTCTGGGTGCCACCGAGGTTTAAATAATAAATACAGCCTTTTTCTTTAGCCTGTGTTCTCCCACTCATATAAACAAAAACAGGGGAAGGTTATTTAAGCATCCATTAGTTCCCCAGTAATTATGTTTTTCCTCTCCCTATTCTTTACCCTGGAATAAAGTACATGAACCCTCATCAAAACAAAAAAGCAATCAGCAAGATCAACATACACTGTGATTGTAACCAGCTACTCACTGCCTTGATGCAGTACTCACTGCTCCAAGGAAGAGCCTCAGAGCCCTCATCTCCTTGCTATAAACAAGCTAGCAAGGTAAGGCGAAGGACAGCAAATGATAGTAGTGCAAAGTACTGGTTGCCAGCTGGACAATGGTTGACATGGTTACCCTTTTCCTTTTTGTGCTGCAGGTATGTAGTAAGTTCAGCTTCGAAACCTTACTACAATATAACACAATGCAATGCAGTCTCTTCCCATTACCATGGAAGAAAAGAATGTGCCATTGACAGACTTCTGTGGCCTTTTAAAGCAGAACAGCGCTGACATCAAAGCTCACAGCACTCCTCTGCAATAGTTATTCACCGTGTCTTTGTGGTCAGGAGCTCAAACATTTTTATGAAGTTCTAAGGGAAAAAATTATCTCCTGAAAATGAGTCTCTTGTAGTAAGTGCTGCAAATAATGAACAGCTGCACAGTTGCCTTTGGAAGGTGAAACGAAGGAAATGTAGCCTTAATGTGCATTTAAAGCAGGAACGGGTCAGTCTCCAAGATGTTTATTGAGCATAATGGAAACATTCAGTTGTCAAAGGAAACATTAAAATAAAATTGACAGAGTTAGGTAGGATGCATTATTTAAACACATATTTATCTATCAGAAAGAAAACAGCTGCAGATTAGAGGGGAGTGTGATCAAGCATGGCTCAATTGTAGCCTCGACCATATGGTTTTTGTCTGACAAACCAGGGCACTATCTATTTTTCCCCTCTCACAAGTGGGGCCCTAAGCATCACAATACAAAAGGAAAATAATAAAGTACATCTACCCTCACAAAATGTCCTCTCATCGAGGGCTCTGCTGCCACTCGTTGACACAAGTGACCGTTCTCTCAGCATACCTGGTGCAGTGAGAGTTTGTACACTAATGCTGTGATGACAGTTCCTGCTCTCAGACTCTGCTGGAAGACTGATGCCCAGTTCCTTCAAATCTGTTACCCTTCAACCTTCTTTTAGAGAGAGTGGTCTTCATCCTTTTCCTTCAACATCAAGCTAGTGGATCTCCCATTCAATCCCTTGGTTTGCAGGTAATTTCTACAGACTTCTGCAATAGCACACTCCACCTGGCCTGCTCTACATATATTAATACGTCTAAGAATGCCTATCTTAATGCTCCAACATCTGTTTTTCTATAGGTGTCCCTCAAGATAGCCTGGGAAAAATCCCAAACACTCAAACCACACTGCAACCTAAGCTTATTTTTTTTTAAACAGAACAAAATATTAATAATTATGTTCCCTTTGCAGTTGCTAGAACTGTATGAGTTTGGGGGAGGAAAGTTTACGACACAACAAACTAATAAACAGAAGAAGCTGACACAAATTTAGGACAGAAGAGAACTGTAGGACCTGGACGCATAAAACACCGGACTGGTCTCCCAAGCATTCTCAGACAGACTCTATTACTGCAGGCCAAATACTACACAAATCTTCTAATTTACAAGTGCATTAGGTAGAACTGCAGGAAGACAAATACATGGCCAAACACGTTTGGTTCTTCCTTGGCTGTACACCAGGGGAGGGAAGGGACAGTGAACCATTAACCACTACTTATGTATGCCCCTGGAATTGCTTGTCCTGTTGGAGTCTGGTTGCTTTGGCATGAAAGACTGTTTCATCAAGCTCAGAAAAGATGCCAGATCTGGTGCCCATGGCACAGAGGCTGCCACACCGGAGCTCGGATCCCGGCTCGAGACCTTGAGGAGCTCGGGTAATACAAAGCAATTAATTCTGGTCCTGTTGAAGACTAATGGGACCACTGCAATCAATGCAGCTGGCTGCAGGATGCCCTCCCAGGCAAGAAAGAAGAACAAATTACTTTCCCCTTCTTCATTTTTAGGGAAATCAGACCTTTCCAGTAGCGGCAAACACAATTATCAAGCCACAGCATCTTTTCTGTTCTGACAAGTTGTACTTCACCCAGCCCAGAAGTGAGGCAAGGTCTTCATTCTGCAACACTGCAACCTTCATTTGTGCTTTCCTGAATGTGAATATTCATTTCATAAGCAACCTTAATGATGGGACCCAACAGGACCTTACCTTCCCCCACTCATGCACATGCTCTCAGGAGCAAGTATTAATTGCAAATACATTTTGTTTAAAAACAACAGCCACAAGACACATACAGAGAAAACTTTGTCCCACTCAACGCTCACTGTGAAAACAAATCACTGCAAATCTCTCCTATCCCTGACTCTCCCTTTGTGCCTGTGTTTACCCAAGCCCGAGAGCGCAGATATGCTAATATAATTAGTACAGTTATGGAATCATTATTCTGTTGTCTGGCAAACTAACTGCATGGCAATTTTAACCTGTGCAGGATTATTTTGACTAAATAAACCTCTAGCTCAATGTAAGCAATATGCAGAGTCCGTAGCAAGATTATGACTCCATTTTCTTAAGCCCTATAGAAAACATGCTCCTGGCCCTGAAGAGCTGACATGCTAAAAAATACAGTGAGATCCTTGTGGTTTTTGAGACTTTCAAGATATTCTGGTTGCAGGAAGATCAGAGGGCAAAAATACTGTATGTGTTTGCAGGTTTGGGTCCCTTGTATAACATCCTACCAGGTCCAACATTCTCAAACTTATTGTTTCAGGGAGAAAACACTTGAGAAGTGCTTTACAGGCCTGCAGCAGACTTGGCTGCTGATATATTATATTGGTAAAAGCACTGTCTAGAAAGAACACTGCAACTGCCTATTTCAGGCTGTTTCCAGAGGTTTGGTGTTTTTTCTTTTACCGAGCTTTTAAAGTCACGAATAAAACATGGAGAACCAAGATATTCAGCTGTCTAAGGATGGAAACTGATTCCTCAGGTGACTTTCAAAATGTTTTCAGAGATGAAAATTGTTGAAAATTAAGGAAGTTGGGTCCCAGCCTTCTGAAACACTTCTGCAAATGCCATAAATCACTTTTCTAGTATCTTTAAGCTACCTGAAAGCCTTTGGAAGTCTGGCTCCAACATTCCATGTGCTTGAAGAGGGGAAGCAGCTCAGATAAATTTTTAAAACAACTTCTTAGAAATGAGATTCTGCCCTGCTGTTCTTCAGATCTCTAGCATAGAGTCGATGGCGAATGGAAAAGCTGAACCTCTTCTAGATTAGCAAGATGTCTTCGGTGCTTCTGATGAAACCAAACCCAACGTAAAGGGAAGCAAGCTTCTTCACAAGAGGGGTCACTCTGACCACCACCCAGTGTAAACACCCTGAGAGCAGCAGGGTGAGGCTTATGGAGGTTTATTTGTAGCCATAAACTCAATGATCGCAACTGCACGCCGAACCCTGCTCAAACATCAATATGAAATTAACTGCAACTCTTCCCTGGTTCCCCAGAGGTGTTTGCTTAACAGGAATTTCTTTGAACACGAAACATCTTTAATGATTCTATCAAATCCATGTTAACAGCTCAGGGGTGTAGAGCCACCTACTCTAGCATCAGAAATTCTGGTTTCAGAGCTACAGCACAAACATGCCTGGGTTTTTAATTCTTGACAAAGTTGTTCTGTTTAGCGTGGATCTCATCAGTACTTAATTGTATGAAAAACAGCAGCAACAGCCTTAAATCCCCTATCTTCATTGAATCTATAAAATTAGAAACAAATAACTGAGCCTGTTTCCATATAGATATGTAAAATGTATGCGTATCACTCTCTATACACACAAGTAGAAGCAATGACACAGGGCTCATGCTCCTTTAGTTATGCTAATTCTGTCGATGCCAGTAGATTTATCTCTGGTTTATACTGGTATAGCTAACAAGAGGATCATGATGCATATCCTGATACATGCAGGGAAAACTGCAAACAGCATTAGATTTCCATCATGAAAACCTGATGTCTCTAAAAATCCAGTATTGATGGTAAGAAATGGTGTAAGGAGTAAAAAAGGGGTCTGGCACGTTCCCCACTGCTATACCATCTCTTTTACTAACTACAGCCAGCCTCACTGCATTTCTTTGTTCTTTGCCATGGTAACGTGATATTGGTTTCCCAGGGCTGATTTTTAATGTTGTTTATTAAATGCAAAAACCTGTTGAAAGGTTGCTAATCCTAAAAACCCACCCTTTATATCAGAATGCTATATACATTTCCTTATAAATTGTGTGCTGAAATAGAAGGTTGAGTAATAGAGATTGGTGTGTACTAGGACTATTAGCCCCATACCCAAGTTTTTGTAAACAGGATCCTGCAATTGAATACAGAATTTGCAATTTTGTACCTTAAACTATTTCTAACTGTGCTGTACATCACTGAATCTAACAGCAAACTGATGTTTAAGGAGGGTTGGGAGCACAGTTTCAAGTAGCTAGGCTATTATCTTCAAAAGCAAGTTTGATCCCACTGAGTTCAGCTCATTTCCACCAACTGTTTGCCTCCTACAAAAATCTGCTTCCCATTAATTTGTGTTCTTTTGATGTTATCAAATCACAAACTGAACCCAAAATACCCAGCTGGCCTCAATAATCTTAAACCTATATGTCCCACCGACCTTCTTGTACTCCCTTCCCATGTCTATATCTCCAGATCAGCACAGCTATCTTTTGGAAAGCCTTGAATCCAGAACTTGGGAGCAAGGTTTCTACTTTTTTTTTTTCTAAATTTCTTCCAGTCCTTAGACAGGGCTTGATCCAAACTCAAGAACAAAAATAAATCAGCAAAGTAACTCCAGCTCCAGCCTCCTAAACAACTCTGGAAAGAGCTTTCAGGTTTGAGACACTAATGTAGATAGACAGAATTTAAGGCAAGTGGAACAGAATTAATTTAAAGACTCCAAAATTTGATATTCATGGACAGTGCACTTTTCAATACGCCACATCCAGCAATGGCCCCAGCAGAGCACGGGGGAAAGCAAATGTATTTCTGACAGCAATTGGAAGCAAGTAAATGCTTAGTCTGAGAAACCCTCTTCTTGCTGACACCACCAGAAGATCTGTCCACTGTGAGGATGAATGCATCTCCTGAGAATACATTTTTACTCACCGAAACCAAGACACTGTAATCCCCTGGCACCACATTTTCTTATCTATTTGTTGCTGAGATTTCTGCTGTCTCTTCTATACGGCCACTCTGGCTCACAGCTTGAACAACACTCAAGAGAAAATAACAGTCCTCTATTTCCTATGAAGCCATGGGGAGGGGAGAAGGAATTACATAGGTTGCACCTACCTGTTACTCAGTTTGACGGAGATTTAACCTAAAGCACTGGATTCCTTAGCTAGGCAAGGAAAGCTCTCTCCACAGAAAACTCAGGCTGTGTAAACGAGTGAGGCAAAACACCACTGATTTGGTGCTCTGGAAGCTTTACTGTATGTTCCCAAGTAATTTCTCCTCTTATGTAGCTAAAACTGGAAAGGAAACAGTACCTTATATATCTATCTTTAGTTCATTTTAATATATAGATGGAAAATATATTTGTTTTTCAGGAAATAAAAACAAACTAGTCACCTAGTACAAACTATAGAAAAACTACTGATACCATTAGTAACACACAGTCTCTTCAGTGTCAATAAGAAATGTACAGAAATTCTTGCTGTAAAATTATTTTGGGAATTTCAGAATTATTTTTTCAGAACTCCTGTTCAATTAAAGTGAGCATGCTGAAATTTGTCAGGGAATTACTTGAAAATTCTAAGGCATTTTGAATCAGAGTTTGTGCTCAACATCATTAAAAGTGCTTAGCAACTCCTCCCTAAACCTGGAACTACCTTAGACTTGTTCTTAGACTCAATGCCTGCTCTGGGAGCAGCACAATCTGTCTTACAGATGCCAGGACCACATCACAGAGTCGAAAATCAGAGATAAGCAACCACAACATTCTCCTATCAGTGAGGACTTGTTCTCTAGCATACATTAACAAGGATGATAAGCTCCTGTCCCCAGCCGAGGATGGTCTCATTCATAGGGTTTCCTACACACAGGTGCCCAAACCCCCTCTAAACAAAATCTTTTAATGAGATTAGATGATTTATGATTGTATTGCTGAAAAAAGAGTGATGCAAAGACTTTCCTTTATGCCCCGCTAGGAATATTCTGTAGTGCATAAACAGTCAGATAAAGATGAAAACTTATCTTGAACTGTTCTGCATCTTTGATTCTTTTCAGTAGTCAAGTCAAAGTACTACATTCCTACTACAGTCACCAGACTTGTGATGCCTGTTTAACAACTGTCAGATCAGTGATGTTACACAGGCAATAACAAACATAGAAAATGCTGCTCCACTCCAGACCAACTCCTGAGGAAAGTGTTTCTATATTCAGGTTTATGCTGATGGGAGCAAATAACACGTTCACAGAGACGCAGCAAAGTCGCACACAAGAAGAACAAAACCCAAGCACAATTAAAGAAACCAGCATGAGACCTCAGCTTATGGAAAGCATCGCTAAGTGAAACAGCAGCAGCCACACAGAAACACGGCGCAGAGCAGAGCAAGAAGTATCGGACAATCTGTTAGTGAGCTAATTTCATTCTGTTCACAGGAAGGCAAAACGACATCGAGCGCACAAGGCTCCTGCCCTGCGAGGCGTGTGCGGGCGGCTCCAGGGAGATATAAATCCATTCCCTTCTCAGGCACTGTAGGAGCTAATGAAGTCAAATGGAGACCATCGGGACAAGTTTTCTCTCGCTGTTGCAGGCTGCTGCTGCTCTCTGCCACACCAACGCAGTGCAATCGGCTCTGCAGTCTCTTGTTCACAACACTGCAGCATGTGGAAGCAACAGGACTTTCCCCACTGGACTTGAGCTCCATCTGTGTCGGTCCATCCCTGCTTGCTACTGCTGCATCTACTGAAATAGCACTTAGAAGAAGGAATGCACAGCTCTTTTATTATCAAGTAAACCCTCTTACATTCATCTGCTCCCTAGTTTTTATCTCCAAGTGCCTTCATGAACTTGGAAAAAGATATATAAAATTAAAGACCAGTAGAGACAAAGACCACTGTCCTCTACAGGAATTGCTGATTGTCAGTGCCTAACTTTAAAAAGGGGTCTATTTTTCAGAAAAAGGATATTCATTTCTCTCAGCTGCTAACTGAACACCCCAGTTCACTAGTCACTGCCAAAAATTCAACCCAAGAACTTTTTACTGACTGGTAAGAAGCAGCTCTCCAGTGACTTGGGTGCTTGCCTAGACTGGGAAAGGCAACTGGACTGAACACAGCTATGCTGACAGGAGTGTTGTCAGCACGTGATATATTTATATGCATTTATAGAACAAACATTTCTGTTTTAAGAAGTGCACTGGCCATTTAAAGGAAGCAAGACCCTAGTTTCAGTGCCTACCGGAATGACAGTAACACTGGGAATACTGTGATCACTGGTGCCACGCTCTAGCTAAGCGTAAGGGCAAATAACTGATAAATGCTTGTGAAGCTTTTGGAAGATGTGTAATGGCAGCGTGCAGTGGTACGTGTCAACCAAAACAACTGATCTGCTCACTAAGAGACCCAGCTAGCAGCAATGGCTTCCTCAAGACTGATATTCATGCAACAGGCATATCCTTCTATACAACAATGGCTTTTCAGTGTACAATCTACCAACAACAACCACTTTGAGTATAATTAAGTAATTAATTATATTTTCTAATCTATTAAGCCTTGATTGCTTATCAAAGCATTCAGCTGGATCATTTTACTCTTGTCATTTCCAATTAATTTTGCTTTTATCTTTTTAAGCAAAGGAAAATGTCTCCCAAACTTCATGGGGAATCAGGGCTTCAGTGGAGAAGAAAGAGTAGTTGCTGTTTTTTTCCAAACTATAGCTTACTAACATAACTCAGGATTACACAAGTCCACATAGGTGAAGTACCTGACTGCTAGAAAGTATGAAGTGCTTATCTTTCACATTAGTGAAAAACTCATAAAGCCAGGAATGCTTTTATGTCCCTAATAATCCCTGAAGCTATGCAGTTGCATTCACCACAGTGCAGGATTAAACACAGCAGCATGGGGTAATTAGCACAATCAGGAATTAAACTCATCTGACATCACAACTGCAAATCGATACAGACTGATATGTAATGCTCCTAAGTGCTAACTAACCAAAATAAAAAAAGTCTGAGACATTTTTTGATGGCTGAAAGTTGCACAGCTTCATCAAAGGCCATGGGATCGCTCTGCTTCAGAGGAACTGGAAACCCAGTCCACGTTTCAGTCTTGATTGTTAAAAATGAGCATGTACTCCACAGCTTTAGCACAAAATCATCTGGTTTTTTTTTTCTTTTTTTTGCCACTAATTTGTCCTGAGACTTTAAGTAAGCACAGAAAACAAGTGAATATATATTAAGGTGGAAGAAAAACTTGGTTGTTGCAGATCCCTACTGTATTTGGGAGGGAATTGTTTGGGAGAAAACCCACACAAATGTATGTGTGAAAGCACTGCTTCAAGAAACTTCTCTATCCTATGCTAGTGTCATAAGGTATTTAATAAGATAGAATTTGCTTGGGCTAACAAATACAGCATTCTCCTTTCTGGACAAAACATTTAGGCCTGCTAAGCACTAGGATTTAACCTCTGGGAACAACTCAGAAGCAAACAGTTATCAGGGCAGTCAGTATCTTGGGCAGGGCCTGAAGCACAGCTTCAGATCCTCTGACATCCCCTTCCTTTGCATCAGCAGCACATCACAAGCCTCTTCGCATGTAGCCATCTATTAAACTAATAGAAGGTAAATAAACCAGGTTTCCTTCTCCTTGCTCCTTGCCCAGCTGGACCAGGAATGCTTTCACATTACATACAATTCATGCAAGTAGATGATTGCACTACTTAGTCCCTTGTGGGCAGATAACCCAGCTGTAATGAATAGTATGGCCACAAATTAAGTGCTCTGGTTTACATAAAGAAGTATGCACCATGTACTAGATATAAAATAAATAGTTCATATGATACAGAAACTATAATCTCAAATAAACATGATGTATAAATACAATGTATGAATACACATTTGTGATTACAGTGTAAGAAAGAGTGATCCCTATATGAAACAAGATGTAAAACATAGTGATGAGAGGGGAATTTATCTCTGATGAAAAAGAAGAGAATAATCTCACACATATTGGTATGGATCTGAAGATTCACTGCTGACTGTATTGCGAAAGAAAAATATCTGGTTTGTCTGTTATTTTTCCCTTATGAGTGACACCAGGATTTCTAGGGTGCATGCAGGAGTAGGGATGATGCCACATTTCCTTCCAGCCATGAAGCTCTTACAGTTCACTCTTTTAAAGCTGTCTGTGGAATTACACGTTCTCAGTTCAGCTCTGGGACTCTTCCCTCAGGGCACTGTAATCTTGCATCCTTTTTTGCAGTTGTGGAAGTTTCTGCAGATCTAACACCATGTGTTAGGGCACATTGGGCAAGGTGGTTAAAGTTAAACTGAAGCTGGGAGAACAGGACTGGAAAATTACCCAGCTGGGTACTGATACATCACACATAAAGTACAGTCAAATGGAATAAACCAGACAAAATTAACTGCATCCACTTCTGAGGATAATGATTTGTAAAGATGCTTCATAAAATAAAATGTAATGCTAATTATGCTTTTATGGAACATGAGTATTCAGCCTTGCTAGCTACAGGGAGTGGACCATCAAAGCTAATATTCACTGAAGAGACAAGCTGGAGTCCAAAAAAGTGCTTTTCAAACTTTTTCGACTTAGCTGTTGTCAACCCTGATGCACTGTCAGGCAACTCTTACAAGATCTCAGCAAAGTTTGTAAACTTTACTACTTACATGATTCCACTAATAATTTAGAGAGACTGTCTTAATAGCTGCAAGCTTTCCATTTGGACTGACCACTTACATTGTTTGGCTGGTAGCCCTGAGCACCCTGTGAAAACAGCAGCTGGGCAAAATATAAAAGAGAAAAAACTTTTGTCAGGAGAAAAACATTTTGCCAGGACAATTTTCTTTTGGAAGAACACTATTTCTGCAAAAATCAAAGGCTTTCATAGGACTGTTTAATTTCTTAATCAGTAAGACTCAGAATTTTATTTCAATTACATTGTTTTATCGTAGAGAGAAAGAAAAATATACTTGTATGTGCTTTTTTGGATATACTAACTGAATAAAAAACTAAGAAAAAACCTTATAAAAGCATTATCCACATGAAAAAATTTCAGCAATCCCAGATAAAATTCCTCATGTCTCAAAATTGTGACTATTTCATTGTGCTTCAATGTTACCCTCACCAACCTAAACTTTTCTGCTATTTCTTAATAGCCAAGTCGTACCCTCTGTGCTTCACTGTGGGCTTCAAGCAGGGCCTGGAATAGGTGAGACAGCTGAAGCATATGGATAAACTAATTCCAGGTCACAGGTTCTCCAAGAGATATAGTCACCTGCCAGAGATAAAGGAAAGAAGGGACAGACCCCGGTTCTCACGAGGTTATTTTCTCATTTCAAATCTCCAGTGAGTCTAAAAGATGCAACCACACACACAGCGATGGAGTAGGATGGAAGCATTTTATAGGGTGGTGTGCCTGCAAGCAGAGCAACACAGAAAACACAGTGCTGGGCAGGGAAACAGAAGGGCTCTTTACTCCCCTTACCTGGTGAGAAAGATTATCCCAGTTGGGTATTTGCTATCTGTCAAGTCCCTCCTTTACTTTCCCCCCAAAGAGAGTTCCTTTCAGGAGCCTTGGATCCTGCACATGGGAACAATCTGTCCCCTTACGTGACAGTTACATTTTGGCTATTAATGACACAGAGACTGGCCCCATGCCATCTGCAGGCCGAAGAAAGGGATACAGAATACATAATACTTCAAAATTCCTTCTAGAATCGGCAGTGGAAACTTAACAACCACAACAGAAAACTTCCTTAAGAAAAAAAGAAAAAAAATCAAATCTAAATCTGAGATCCAGCTCGGTGGAGAAATTCATTTCTCTGTCAATACCAGAATAAACAGGGTTTCTCATCCTTCTCCTTGGGTATTGAAAGTCATTCATTTAAAAATAGATACATAGATGTATTGCCATTTTCGATTGCTGAAACAATGCACTGGGAAGACAGTTAACTGCCTCTGGATAGTAAATAAATTTCCTGCCTTATTGAGTGAGGTGAATACAAAAAGATGAAGCACTAAATCCTGCCCATGGCATCCCATCTCTGTCTTACGCTGTCATGCCAGCAAAAATTATATCGAACTCAGTCCAAGTGAATTCTACCTCAGAAATCTTCTTATTAAATACACTGGGGAAGATTTGTCTCTCTGTTAAATCTGTGTGAAGCTGCAAACTCTTAAGCATAGGTCCGTATCCAGAGTTTAAGATACTGACAACACTATTCTGGAGAGGAGAATTTCTTCTGCTGCCCTGAGTAGCTTTCAACAAGCACTTCAGCATCAGAGAGAGAATCTGTATGAGCAACTTGTGTTGTATCACTTGAACTCTCCTAGGTCACTGTACAAGAGGAAGCAGTTTCTAAAATGTGTTTTCAGAGTTATAATCCTAACTGCACTAAAAAAAAAAATCACAGCCACTTTAATACCCGGTATGTTCCTCTGCAGATTCATTCCACCAGTCCTTTCCATCCTCAACATCTACCATCTTAATGTATTGTGCCACTTTAATTAATTATTTATTAATGCAGTGCTGCCAGGCACACAGGAGACTCACAACTACCCTGGGCTATACACATAAAATAAACCCTGAAAACAGTAATAAAGGAACAGCTCAATTGTGGTATTTTAGGTGGCTGCAAAATCGAACAGGTCCATATCCAAGTGCATCCCATTGCTGTAATCAACACTTTCCTCTCCTCCTCATCTCAGCCCATTTCCCATGCTGTTGCATTAGTGCAGCATTAGAAGGTGCAACCTGATTTTTTAGTTTTAAAAAGAATAAAAAATAATACCATAGATACCATTTTGAAGTGACTGGACCTGCTCCTGCAAGGGCAGCGACAGCCTTTAGCATTCACTATTTGGATTTATGTCACGGAATGGCAGAGTTTTTCAATCACATCAGCTAAGAGACAGAGATAAGATAGGGCCAGAAAGGGAATTACATGGGATATACCTTGGTATAATTTGGCTTTATGGCTCAGGAGAAAAAAAAACAACTGAGGCAGCCACAGAAAGCCCTAGTGATTTTCAGATTTCATCTTTAAAACAACTTATTTACTGGGAACCCAAATTGGGATGACACCTCCAAAAGTGCTTCTGTGGCTTAAAATCTCCAATCTGGTTGTCAGACCTGACTTCAGCACTCCAACTTGCAGTTTAAATTTTGAGTGTCTAGGTGCATGAAAGCAGCTCAGACTTTTAGGGTATTGGTTTTAGAGTTCTTTTGGTCGGTTGTTTTTTCACAAGAGAGGCTACTACCTGCTCATATCACATCTGCAAAGGAACCTTTATGTTTGTGAACAATTGGAAAACTCACCTTAGAGTACGATTTCTAAAAGCTCAAGAGATTTTTTTCACAAGAGCTCTGACTTTTCTAAAATAAGCAGGTAAGAATACTCCAGGGAAAGAATGGAGAAGATTCAAGTAACTGCTTGCATTACACCTCAGGTTAACCACTTTTCCTTGGGTGTTTCTATAGTATCTGGCACAATGAGCCCCGATGCTAATTGGGGTCTCTAGGTCTAACGGGGAGGACTGAATGGTTACATGACCCATTCAGAATTGCAGCAAACCAGGGGCACTTTGCTCAGACCTGCTTTGCCAAAGATCTCTCCTCCAACCATCAATGTGACAATTGCCTCTGGCTGAATGACATTTTGGGTGTAGACGTGAAGAGAAAGTTATCCATAGCCATCTAAACCACATAGTCACAGTGACAGCCACAGAAATAATCCTTCCAGGAGGTACAGGCTCACGCGACTTCAAGGAAAGGCTTTTTCCCTCCTGGCTTTCCTGGACTCTGTGTCAGGAGGTTTGTGGCAGGGTAGCAGATTGCCGGACTGCAATCAGATGGAAACCTGTAGCAGCACCTGCTACAAGTTAATTAGCTCTTCCTGCCTCCAGAACAGCTGTTGATTTTAGTGTAGGTTTTATCTTTATTTCATCTGTTAACTGTTTGTTCAATGGAGCAGGAGACAGGGGGACCCCTGAGCATTTGGTGCTACATGAAGGCACACCGATGATTGTGGGGTCAGCTATTAAACCACAGTCTCAACTACAGGGAACATTCCCAAGCAGGACCATGTCTGAGCAACGAACAATGCAAAGAGAAATGGTGAGCTCGCGCTGGTTACTATGGAGAAGACAGAATCTGATTCAATATAACTGTGTGTGCCTCTAGTTCTCTGGTTTGGTTTTTTTGGGTGTTTCAGAAAAGCAGTTCTCCCTCTCTTCAAACTCCCACCCAACCTCACCTTCACAAAAAACCTTAGCCAGACTAAGATTTAAGTCCTTGAGCCTACTTGCAAAGCCTCCAACACGGAAAAGGGGTGAGCATACACACACATCATATGAATGCCTTTTTACTTGGAGCTATGTTGAGACCACCAAATTGCACCAATAAATGGAAACAACGCATGTGCACAGATTCACATGTCCATCCTCAGACCCAGCAAATGGAGCCAGATCTTTTGCACACGCACAAAAAAATGTATCAAGTATTCAAATGGAAGAATTTTGGCCAGAATTTTTGGCTCTGTCCAGGTCAGGTTAGCTCCAAGGCAGTACAGCTTGCAGCTACAGTAACCTAGCCTGTACTTCCTAACAGGAGGGTATGTCTCCTGTACCTGTAAGTTACCCAAGACATTACACTGCATTTGTACAGTGACTCACAAACTGTGACAGAGTCCTGTGAATGAGTTGAGCACAATCACAATTACAGCTGATCAAATTCCCAACTAAAACACTGCCTCTAGTCCACTAAAATCAGTGCCGTTTCAAAAGAAGCACAGGCATCTTCAGAGGAAGTGCATGCTCAGAGAAGTAGCCAAATTAAAACAATCTGATGATTTTAGCTGTCTTGGCAATCTAATTACACACAGAGACTAATACAGTTATGTGTTGTCTAAAAGATGAGTTGAACGATGAAACTGGTAACAAGTACATGACCATCTACAGTGAAGCTTTATAGAAATAGAAAATCAATCAGCAGATGGCAAACAGATGGATACAAGATTCAGAGATGTGTACACACAAAACTTAATTGAAATTAAAATTATTATTCATTGCAATAAATTCAGCTTGGGGGGATGAAAGGCAACATCCTTAAGTAAGGGGAAAAATGGTTTTAAATAATTAAGGCTCTATTTATGAATGTCTCCTGAAGTATTCATGAGAATCTCTTCACAGGGATAATAAAGAATATATTGCTTCCATGTGACAAGCAAAGGTATTTGCTAAGTTATAACCCCTACAGATGGAAACAGAATCTCCTGGCTTGTGGGTTGGGATAGCAAACTTGTACACCTCTGGAAAAACTGCTGTGGCTTGGGCAAGCTAGTGTCCAACCACCAAGTACCAGGTCTTTGACACCCCCATGCTCATTTGCCTCGTCATGCTTTTAAAAAAGGTCACATAATACGTATGTCTGACTATCACTCTGCAAATATTAATTAATGGTAAACAAAGAATTGTTTCTTGCGTTGTGCCAGAGTGCTGACTCAGTTAATTGTAGCATTATTCTTCATTTTCCTTATCCCAGCACTGCCAAACACCAAGAGCTCCAGCTCGCTCCCAGCAACCCAGCAGCGCTGTGTCACACCTTATAATGACACACAAACTGCTTCCTGGGATGAGGCTGAGCAAAATTTCCCAAACTCCCTTTGATTCCAACAAAATCTGCGGGATCCTGGCAACTCACACAATATTCTTCAGCATTTGGATTATAGGGTTCACAGAGTCTGCCTTTGAGGATCTCGAATACCTGCAAACCCCCTGGGACTGCAGGGCAGCCTTCAGCTGCTCAGTCCCAAGGGACAGGCTGTCCTTGGGACAATCCCTGTGCAGTCATACAGCTGCAGGAACAAGCAATGAAGCCTGGCAAGGAACAGCAGAGACAGCATCAAAAAGCATTCAAAATCCTGTCACTTGTATGTATTATGATACAGCCAGAAGATAGAAGGATTTATTGTATGTTTCCCTTCTTCTAGGGCAGCAGCATCAATAACAGCAGAGAGAAATGAACCATTCTGTTACACACCTTGACACAGCCCCTGTGTGATTCCTTCCAGCCACTGCACCCCATCTGGTCAAGGGCCCGGGGTGGGCTGTGATGGTAGGGGTTAATGCCACCATGGTACGACAGATAGTGAAGATTTACCAGGTTTGCAAGCTCTGCCACTCCTGTCTGAGGGGTTGCTTCTGCTCGGCTGACCTTTCTTTCACCTGCACAGAACGGGCTGGAGTCGCTGTTAGTCTGGCTCTGCTCTCACACTGGAAGCTGGTTTTATTTTGCAGAGAGGGGGAGACAGCCTCTGCACACAGATCTGTCCCACCACAAAGCCCTCATCTGAGGCAGAAAATACTTTAACTCTGCCTCTAGCAACTGAAGGCACACAATAAGATTTTCTTTTCCTATTGAAACTGCAAGCAGAGGAGAGGGAGTTGGAATATTATTACCTGGGTTGGAATATGCCCAAAAGCAGGTCCCCCCCTTCTCTTTAAAGGAAGAAAGAATAAAACAGGTGCTCATTTCTGAGATACTTATAATGGAGCAGAACTAAATTAGAAAGAATTCAAATACAATGTTCATCTCCTGGATCTTCAGAAGGATACAACAGGTCTCAAACTGCACACAGGCAGATATTTCCCCCACTGCAGGTGGCTGTTGTCTAAACCCAGGAGCTGCATTCCAGCCTGCTACCTAGACTCTGTCTAATTTTAATGAATTGACACCAGAAATTCATTTGCCTGCAAGCACAATTCAGCCCTCAGATAAACAAGCCCAAGTTCAGGCTGGGGAAAACAGCTGCTGTTGAGTATAAGTGAAAGCTGGAACCTATGGAGCTGCCCCTGCAGAAGATGCTTCAGGACACAGCAACACCACATGGGGCCTGGAGACCCCCGGAGAGGCCACACCAGCCCCAGCTCTCCCACCCCGTGCACCTACACAGCAGCAGCTGGAGCTCTGAACTGATTCTGGCACTGCAGCCGTTTGCCCTCAGGGCTCAGAGGTACTGCAGGCACCATCTGCCCTCCCCTAGGGCCACCTTTTCCTGTGCTGCACCTGCTTTTGCTGGCAAATGGGCTCCAAGCTTAAGTCAAGCCTTCCCTACATGTGAGGACCCTAGAGAGCACGACGCCGGCCTGACTTGACACGCAAGAAATTTTAATGGACCAGTGGCTTCCAGAAATGAGAGAATTCATTTGCAGAAGCATACAGAGATGATGTTTATTTGGTCAACTCCAGCACAGGTAGCAGGGCAGCACACCCAATCCTTCGTGGTGTCACCTCTCTTCCTCTCTCTGTTCCTCTCTTTCTCTCCCTCTCTCTGCTCCTATAATTAAAAAAATGGACAATCTCCACGCAGGCTTCCGAGCGCGCCTGCCATCCACAAACCCAATTTCACACAATGACAGCCTAATTAATCTTCTTCTTTTGTTTCAATAGCATACGGTCTCCATTCAACTGTGGAATATGGTGGAATCTTGCTGAGAACACATCTGTCAGGACTGCAGTGTGAACAAAGGAATACAGCGGGCTTTTGTGTGATTATATCTGTATTTATATAGCTGTGTGCCTACTGAGTGCTCCACACACACGTAGGATAGAACAATCTATATAGTAATGTCCTGAATTTCGAGAAACACCTGTGATCCCAGACACTTCAGCATCAAAATGCAGCAGGAAAGCAGTCTTTTTGCCCAGGGAGACATCATTACTCGCACACACTGCACGCAGGTAAAGAAAGATTACACGACTTGTCCAAGGTCACAGAAAAACTGTGACAGAGCTGGGAACTAAGCCAACTTCTCAGATCATGAACTTAACTCCTAAGACACCCTTCGCCCTTGTTTTCCAGGCTCTACCTTCCCTCTTTCCTTCCAGGGTTGTACTTAAAACTACTGGCCCTTCCTACAGCTGTGAAACTGGAAGCCCTTATTGATATAACTGAGATACTTGGTCACAACAAAGTTCTATGCACCTGAACGAAACCAAAACTAATCTTTATGTTTAATCTTTACTCACACATTAGGAACTCCTCTGGCCCAGGTCCTGTGTTAGCTGTCCACCCCCTACAACCAGCAATACCTTCAGCCACCTGTGATGTGAAAAGGTTGACTAAAAGCTGACTAAAAACATCTTCCTATGAGCAACAACATCCCAACCTATGCCAAACCTTGGTCTGCTCACAGTGCTGAAGACTCTCTGGGTTTTATCATGTCTCTCAGTATTCCTTTATGCTGTTAAAACTTCAGTTTCTGACACCATGAAATTACGAGATTACCACAATTCTCACTGCAAAAAAGGTTTCAAGACCTTTCACCTACAACATGACCATGAACCAAACCCTCAAGAGCTCCAAAGAAATTAAGGACTCAAAAGAAATCAGTGTATCATGGTCTTTTAGATTGGGGTTGGAGGCTGGTGTTTGAACATCCAGGGTTGTCAGCAGTGCACTTAAATTACTTCAACACAAAATCATGAAAGGTCACGGGATTTCAATCAAGATGCTCAGCCAGTATAAACCTTGCCTCTCCACGGAAGCACTTGGTGCTGTATAGACTTACACCTGCTGCAGTCAGGCTCAGTTTATAGTTTCCATACCAATCAATAAAATTTGGTGTCTAGGTTTTAAATATCAGAGTTTAATTAGTCTCTACTTCAAGGGAATGCAGCTACGTTACTTTACCTACAATGTACTTTCTTGCATTTATAGCAACAGAGAACCTGACCTGTATCTGGGCATTTTCTAAAGGCAAAAGCTCTGCGTTGCACTACAGTATTTTTTCCAAAATGGCCACTTCAATTACTGATAATTACTAAAGAAATTATTTGGCTAATGAACAACGATACCAACCATTTTCACTGGGAGCTACAGTGATAATTAGGGAGACAAAAAAGGGGGAGGGGAGGAGGAAGAACCTTCAGACTCTTTATGATAATTATAATTTGTGTCAAATAAGACAAATATTTCAATTTCGGGCAACATGTACCTTCAGAACAGATGTGGGCTGTTTTAGTCACAACATGTCACGGGAAGTAGTCTGATCCGGTATTTGCAGTCATACAATTAAACCTGGCATGTAATAATTAGGAAGGCAGGTGTACTCGATACATACTACAATGTTTCTTACCAGCTGTTGTCTTACATTAAGCCCATCCTTGGTTAAGTGATCATGGAGACAGAATGTAACTGCTTACAAATACCCGAAGGATACAAAATAGAGGTTGGAGAAAAATTATTTATGGTGGGTAGGATTAAGAGCAATGTGAAGTGACTGAGAGGAACTGGAAATGAGTAAGGGGGGAAATCTCCCTGCCAAAGACTATGAGACTGTAACATAGACTCCCAGTGGAGAAGAGCAAGATAAGTAACCCTTGTGAGACAACTTCATGGGAGCTTATGGAGCAGCTTTCTGAAATGTAATAGGGAATTATCCTACCCAAGGAATTTTTCAAATGCAATTAGGCACCCTGAAACTAGAGAATGATCTACAGAAAAGCTATTATGATACATATGTATCATATTCTAGTATTGTGTTCTAGTACATTTCCAAAACGTCATCGTGTCTTACAAGTTCTTTTTGCAGAGACCAAAGTTGAGTTTTTGTAAATCCTTCTGGCCTTCCATTAGAAAATCCTGAACCCTAGGACCACATCTGCCACCAGTGAAATCTCTTGAAATTCTGATGCCTGATAATCCTTACAAAAACACCAATCACAGAACAGTTATTACTAACAGTAACAGACATTCAGTACTACCATCTTGGAGGAAATGCACTCCTCTGTTACACAAGTTCTCCTACCAGTGAAAGCTGCTGCTAATGGGAGCTGTGGTTCACATGTCAGTGCACAGTGAAACAATTACGAGTTTTGTCCTACTTAATAAATACCAATACTGATGGAGTACAAGAACCTAAAATACCATTAGACATTTTTATGGTTACTAAGAACTTCCTGAGCTATATTAAGTGGGCTAAGGAGTCAAAAAGGAGTATAAACTCCCTAGCTTCCAGCCAACACCGAAGTGCTCAGAGTCAGGAAGAAAATGTCACCTCCAGAGCAGGTCACTATGTAATTGTCTATAATAAGACTTTTTTTTTATCATCTTATTCTGAAGTATCTAACACTAATGAACTACATACACAATTCAACTAATGCTAAATGGTTACTTTTATGCCTCCCACTAAAAGAGAAGATTTTTCAAAGCTAACCAGGGCATTTAGATGCTAAATTCTCATAAAAATTAATGGGAGCCGAGCCTCCTAATTCCCTAAGCATCTTTGAAAACCTCAGACCAAATATATACAAGTTCTATTCATTCTGCAGGCTCCTAATGCACTTTACAAGCACTACTAGTTCTATACAGAATACATTTCACCAAAATGTAGCTACCTCTGTGATGAAACATGGCACAGGAACACTACATAAAAGTTTAAAGACCTGAAGTGAAGAATACCCAGGGGTAACTGGGTGAAACTTAATGGCCTGTGATACACAGAAGTTCAGAGTAGATGATCTAATGGTCCCTTCTGGCCTTAGATGCTATGAAATTAAAGTGACAACACAGCCAACTGAAAGTTCAGGAAGACCTGGGAACCACCTGCAACCCTCACCTGCCCTCCTAACTCAAAGGATCTCCTGGCATGATTGAAAAGCAAGTGCAAAACCACTATGTGTTTCAAGACAACAAATCAACAGCAAGAAAACAACTGCCCTCATTACACCTGCCTCATTTCTCCATCATTTTCATGCAAAGACCAGGCTGGATTTCATGAACAGTTATCGCTTTCTTTTTGCTGATGCTGACAGAAAGGCAAATAAAATACTGCATGGGAAAGTCTGAAGGTGTGCAATTAAGGATGAATATATTGTTTGGAGCATAGTTGAAGAGATGATCACTTAATGACAGCAAAAGTTGTAATAATTATATCCGTAATTTTCTGTACTTACTTATTTTCAGACTATTATGGGTCCTCTTTGGAAAAGTAAAACCAGTGCTTGCAGCCTTGATAGCAAAGGACAAATGCCTTGACAGGACATAATGCTTCTCTAAGAATAATTAAATCAAAGTATGGTGTAAATCCCAAGGGTGCCTCTCCATTGGTAGTATTTCTATCAAGAATCTTCAAAATCTTAAATCCAATATTTAAAATTTATGGTTTTCACCTGTGGTTTCAAGGTGAGAGGCAGCTGTAGCAATGCTTTGGCACTTCTGCCTATCTTGGGTTTTATTTTAGTCCAATAAAGAAAAACAAAACTCTCACCTGCATGCCATGACATACACAATTTCTATCTGAACAAACACAGGTAAAAGAGTTATGAATAAAAAAATCCCCATAAGCCTGATGGGTAAACATAAATACAGTGTGAACACACTTGTTTACACAGCAATCTAAATGTTATCTAAATAGGGGCCCCAGGCAAGGTCAGGAGGCACTGGGAGACATCACAAACAGACAGATAAAACAGAACTCTCATTATCTTTGTTTAAAAATAGGTAACTGATGCACAAAAAGGTCCAGTAAATTGCCCCAAATTATCCAGGTTTCTGTCAGAGAACTAGGAAGTACTGAAACTAAACACTCGCCATTCAAACTCAAATCAAATATAATTGAGACAAAGAAGAGACACAAAAAAGAGACAAACATGTTTATCCTCCCAGCTGCATCAACAAGTAAGAAAAAGGCATTCCTATCTGCAGCAAAAAAAGGGTACTTTCATGAAGCCTCTTATAGGGTTCCTTCAACCGTTCTGATAGCCACCATAGGAATCATTAATCAATAACAGCAGGACTGGAGATGTCACAGTATTTGATCAGAAGAGTTTCTGGTTTAGTCCAAAGTAATAATGCCCATCACAAGGATACCAATCTTTCCGACAACCCAAGTTCAAACCTTAAGTTTTACTTTGACATGGAGCATCTGCACATTTTGCTCAATTCTGAACCTCCTCGGGTTCATCTGCTCACCACACTGCGAAGAAACCTTGTACCAGGAGCTTTGGGATAAACGCTGGATCTAAGAAACATGAAGGACTGTTTCCCTCTTCTCACAGTCATTGCTAATGAAGGCATTACTCCATTAACCTCTCCCACTTGGATTCCCCTTAATCTGTACATGCAACTTGAAGCCCTTTAGAACGTTTCCTCTATTTCTCCTGTGGTTTCAAAAGCTCGAGCTGTGCTATAATCTTTGCTTAAGAGAAGTTACTGAAGCGATGGATTCTAAATGTTATAATCCAAACAGTCATGGCTGGATGAAAATCCAGTTTATTCAGTAATGCTACCACCCCGGCATGCAATCGTGTTCATTTATGAAACCGTTGCTGCCTGATGGGTTGAATAATGAAACTGCAGTAACACCAGCTTTGAAAATGAAGAACACTGGGGCACAAGTTTTGCAAGTTTTAATAACACATCTGTAACACTGTGTAGGAGAAAATCAGCTCCTTTAAGGCAGTGCAGATCGACACACTGAACTTGATTTTCACCTTCAAAGATCAACTCTGATAACGTGCCAAGGCAGTAATTGCTTTTAGATCTTGTCCATGTTGGGATTTTGTCTCCCAACTGATGGCTGGCTCCCAAAACAAAGCCCTAAGGCCAGCTGCTTAGCTGGCACGAGTAAACTACTTCAAGCTAGGAAGGCAGCGATGCCAGTTTGCATCGTGCAAGTGCTGAGCCCCAGCTGCAGGCCAGGGAAGCAGCGATTTGCAGCACAGGTGATGGTTCTCTGGGGACATTTCAAAGCCCAGGTTCTCAGCACACAAATCCTTCGTGTTTGTCTATGTGCACAAACATGGACTGCAAACTGGAAACAGTCCAGTCCATTTGTGTGCTGGAACAGTCCAGAGAGACTGGAAGAACTCCATCCCTCGGTGTGAGATGGCTGCCTCATTGCAGTGAGCTTTCACTGGCAATCCAGGGCACCATAAAAACGAGGCCTAAGCTAAAACAGTGGTCTATTATATCAGTTAGTATTCAAAAGGAAAAGATTTGATTAGAAAAGCAAGATAACATTCTGATTTAATCTATACTGACATACGACACGAGCGCTCTGCTGTTCTCCAACCACCCAGGGATTGCAGCTGAGCTCACAAACTGATATTCTAAACCTCACAGAAGTCAACGGAGAAAATGCAGGAGCAGAAATAAAGCAATATTTACTCTTCTCCACAAAAGCTTCTGGGCCAGCTTTGCTGGGGCTCTGCCCTTTCAGTCTTGCCAGTGCTGAAGTACTGTGCAGCACGAGGTCTGCGAGTGCTTTCTGCTCAGCGCGGAGCCGGTCTGGCACACACGGGGCACTGCAGGCAGAACCGAAGGGTTGAAACACCCAGGGAAAGACACACCATGTGGTAGCAACTCAAGTAAATGAAATCCTAGCGTGCTCACTGCTACGAAACACCGAACAAGCTGAAAGTAATGAATGAGATACCATATTTGTAACTATTTAGCAGACACACTAAGACAATTACAGTGATGAAAGCTACACAGGCAGTACCGCACATCAGGCTTATTTTGCAGAGGTCCATAAATAAGTAATTTGACTTGCTAAAGCACTCTGTGATGGCTTGGGGTTTGGAAAGTGATATTGAAAAAAAGAACCTACATGTACACATGCGGCTTATTATACCGCAGCACAAGCAATTCATACCTTCCTCAAGGTATTTATGTTGCAATGCAGTAAGAAGTAGGCTATAAATGAATGGTTGATGCCCCCTACCACTTATTTTTTGAACAGAGAATACTGTTATCTTCTAAAGCAAAAAGTTCTGTGTTCAGATGGAGTCATGTTCACAGATATTCTGAGAATTGTAGGCTCAGTTCTGAAACCATTTTAAAAGGTCGCATGGAGGAAGAGCAGCAGCCTGCTAGACAATGTAATATATAAAATTTAGAATGTCAAATATAAGGTAAGCTTCCGAAAATCTTTCCAAAGGGGATACTGAACAAGGAAGATGGAAGGATGAATTGCCGTGTAATGGAACAGAGAATCAGCTGCAGGTGATGTTAAAAGTATCTCCTCAAAAGATCACTAAGATACATCAAAATACTCATCGCATGAGAGACATGTAATTTTTGAGAGTGTGTTAAGGATCTCTGCTACGAATTGATTAAACAGCTGTATGTACAGATAAAACAGCACTGCTTCATTTATTGACCTGTTGAATGTGACATCTAAATCAAACAGATGACTAATAATTTATTGAAAACACCTAATAATCACTGACTAATCTTTTATAACCTATCAATAGATGACCTCTTAATAGAGCATGCAATCCAAAAACCTAGCTAAGAAATACCTTGTGGACTCTGATGCAACATGCTCACAGGTGTTGTTATTATCCAGTTCATTTTTATCTCCTCACATCCAAAATATTGTAAAAAGTACAGGCTTGATCCAGAGCTCACTGAGGAAATCAAGGGGCATTTTTTATTCACTTTGGTACCAAGAGGATTGAAGGAAACCCTGATAGAGAACTTTATCATGCTCAGAGATGAAAAAGACCTGATACTCCTCAGATCTCTTTTTCAAGGACAGAGACAACTTTGTGATAGGGAGCTTACACGTGTTCAGTTCCTGCTGCACTTGAACAAAGTCAAAAGGCCAATATAGGAAGGGGGAGATGTCTCAAGTGAGGCTATCCCTGGGTGACCTCATCAAGAGAGGCATCACAACACCATTTAAAGGGGTTTGACCACACACAACAGAAAAGAGAAACTCTAACTGCTTGGAGCAGACCTAGAAGAGTAGATTTTAAGGACAATGTAGTTATTTCTTACCCCCTAACACCACCTCAATGCTTGATCTCCACAGCAGTCTGCACATCATCATCTTGTTATTTCCCCACATCTACTTTTCCTCTCTCACCTACACATCACCTTGTTCCCACTGCTATATAACCCCAGGGAGTGGAGACCGCAGGCACAAACAGAGAAAAAAGCAGTCCCATCTGCACCCTCTGACACACACACGATACCTGTGGCCTTTCACCCCCTGGGACACCCAAACACAACTCACCCTGTCAACAAGCTCAGCTCTGACAGCCAAACCATTCAACACATCTCAGCAGGGCCGAGTGAACGCTTTAACCCCCATGTGCTGCGCTGCACTCTCATGTGCTGATGATGCAGAAGATAACAAGCACCCTTCCAAGACTCCACACATCCACACGACGTGCAACAAGGTTCTCAAATAGACTGGTGCTGTCCTTTTAACATTAGTGTACAAGAATAAGTTCCTCCGAGACTCCAGTCTGTATCTTTGCTTCTTTTATAATTAGGATTTCATTTCTAGCTTTAGCCTAATTAATTTGTTATACATCATTAATTTTCGCTGTAAACTTTTTCAACACCTCCCTTCCCAAGATATTTTTAAGTCCAGCAATTAACTTCTCTCATCTCCCTTATCATATTGCCATCTCTGCTATGTGCTCACAGTTCTGTTATTCAGGTTTTTTAATCGCATTCGTTAGTTACAGCCAGCCAGCATCACTGTGTGAATGATAGTCTCTCATTAATTAATACTTTTACATTATGAAAAAAAAATAGTATGAGCATCTAGAGGGAAAACTGGAGTACAAGAACTAAAAATAAACCTTTGACTGTCTAGCTGTCAATGTATGGCATAATGATATACTGCTGTTAGTAGACAGTTAATTGAAAATCTGAGTTTAGAATGAAATAAATTATCAGCTGCTCTGTATGTTCACAGAAATCAAGCCCAAGCTGCCCTGTGCCATACACCAATACACCATAAATTCATGGTGACTGTACCTCATTGCAGTATGAATGGGAGAGAAGGAGCCTTTGGAGAGGAGGCTGGGGGAGGGAAGATGCTGAGGAAACCACAGGTTGCTCAGAAAACAGCTCATAGCAGCAGTAACATCAACCAACTGAATTAAATCTCAAGAAAGAAAATGTCAAGGCTGCTAAAGAACTGTTGGGGAACTGTCTGGTTGCTGGGCTTAGTCTTGGCATATTCAGACTAAAAGAATGCTGTACCCTGTAGATGGGGCTCAATGAGAAGACTTAAGTGGTACCTTTGGCCTCAGCATCTCTGAACCTGTGCTACTGAGGCAGAGCCCTTTGCCTGTGACTCTGCCAGATGAAAAACATCGCCATAAAACACCTTTATCAGGTCACTTCAGCTTCATTCCAAAAGGTTGAGCTGTTCTTTGAAGGAAGAGTGAGCACGGAAAAGTGACCCAAATTATTACCAGGTGCAAGACTGCATATCAGAGGCCCCAGTAAAACTAAGATATGGGTAGATTAAGTAACATACATGAATCCACGTGCACTCAGAGCGAGCCTGTGGCTTGAGACACAGCAGTGCCCTGTTTCATACAAGGACCTGGTCTAATGGTTAGGAATATGATGGGATAAAGGTTGGACTTGATGACCCTGGAGGTCCCTTCCAACCAGAATGATTCTATGATTCTATGACCTGACCACACGACTAACACTGAAGACTCAGAGGAGCTCGGATTCTGCATTGTTGAAGTCACAGAAGTAGCTCAGGAGTAGCAAGTTTTCCACTTCCAGCCAGGATTTGCACCTCTGCATTTAAATAAAGACGTAGTCAAAATAATGATGCTTTCTTAAGCAGCTGCAGTACAACCGCTGAATCTGCATTACACAAATTCCTGGTGTTAGTGCCTAATGCACAGATCAAAGCTACCCAAACCTGCACTGACTTAATAGATGCACAGTTCCTTTGGAGAAACCACCGAGTCGGTCGGTAATCCATGGATTAGGAGTCCCTAATGTTACATTTTGGTACCACAGACTATTTAAAAGCATGACTATACACATGGCAGTTAGAAAACAAGTCCAAAGTTATGTTATAGAAAAATTAATTAACAAAAGCTACATGTTCTGTTTTATCTTAATAAAACTGAAATGCTGCACTCAACCATGGTTTACAAGGACATGGAATGATAAATTAACCAAGTTTGAAACGGAAACTGCACATGGTAATTACATGATTGACATTACATAAATAATTAATTAGTATTAATTAATTCAGAGATCTGGGTTCTGTTCTCAGTTAAGATAGCAGAGATCCAGTGCAAATCTACCTTTATTATAACTATTCATATCACAAACTCTTAAGGCCAAATAAATTTTTCTTGCTTTTTAATTTAAAATATTTAGGGAGCACCTTGAGCCAATCTCAACAGAAGAGATGCTACAATTATCAAAACCTAGAAGACTTTGAAAATAGCCTTTTTATTTGCTTTGAAAATAGCATTTTTTTTCACAGAAAAACTGAGACACTAAAGAGGGAAGAAACCCACACAAGAAGGCAAGTGTAGTGCTGTCTACTGGATCTTACTGGCTGTACCTTCCAGCGGATCCCTGTTCATGGGTTGCCAGTTTGACTATTAGGATAGGCATGAAAGCAAATAGCCACGTATGTGACAGTTCCACTCTCTGATATTAAAGCAGTGTGACATTTCAGTGGGATTCCGATGATAGTGTGGGATGGCAGGTACCAGCACAACCAGGCAGGCAGAGCAAGAAGCCGCCTGTGCTGTGCGATACAGACATTGCTTTCCCGGTTGCAGAAGGATTGCCTCTGGTCCTCAACAAGGATATCTTGCTGCATAACAGTGCAGTCATTGGCCCTGCAGGATCCAGGCTGAAATGTAGAACACCCCATCATAAGCAAAGTGTGAAAGACATGGCAGTTGCCAAATTACCATGCTCTCTTTGCTAGAAAATTAAGTCCAGCCTAATATAATTTTACTAGTGGACAACACTTGCTTGGTGCAGAGGGTAAAATCTGCTGAGGAAATATTATGCCACCATATCACACTTAGTTTCAGCTGACTGGATATAAACCTGTATGAGAAACGTAATACGAGGCAGAAAAAGAAGAGAGGGGAGAAGACGACAGAGAAACCTGTTATATCAAATGCATGGTGCAACCAGGACCAGCTGACAGTGATTTATAATGCAGTATTAAAGTGTCAGAGCATAACTGTCACTCTCAGCATTTTGTGAGCTAAACCATGTTAGCTGCAGACAGAGCCCTGACTACCGAGCAGCGTGTGGAAGAAATGTAATGGGATCTGACACTTTTTGTTCCTCTCCGAATTAGTGCAATTCAGAAATGAAATTTTCCATGACACCGCTGCCATAATTTGAAGAAAAGTTTTGTTGGGAGTGTGTGCGGAACAGTTGGGTTTGGGTTTTTATGTAAGATGTCAGTATGATGGGGAGATGTGGATGAGGTACATGTAAGACCCTCAACAACACACAAGTTGTTTGCAGTTCTAGCAGAAAAAAACCACAGGCAGCTCTGTTTGCTTTCATAGTCACTAAAGCAATGTGAAAATTGCAAAGCTTCCCATCATTTTCTTTTCAGAGAAAGCCCTTATCCTTGCCACCTACTTCACTCTACCCTGCTGAAAGGGCATTGATGAGGCTCTGCTGAAATTCCAGGATGGAGAGAACAGAAGAAGCTTATAGCACCTTGCACTTCAATTGCTTTTCAAAAACAACGTGCAAGAAAAACCAGACTTTTAGAGTCCCTTCTTACAAGGAATGGCAGAAAACATCAACGAGGAACTTAACTGTGGCACCAGAGCCTCCATCACATCCTATTACACTGCACTGCTGGACTGTACTCCTCTCGTCCATCCACACATGCTGAGCACATCACACTGCTCCACAGTGCCTTTCCCTGCTCCAGCTGGACCCAGGGCCAGAGGGGCCAAGCAATCACCCGATGTGCTCACCCATGAAATTGTGTATTGCTGCCTTGCATCCAGACAAAGCTCCCCCTGACATTACTTTTCGCATGCAAAGCATTGATTAACTTGAGCAAAAGCTAAGGGCCAATGGTTTCAACGACTCCTAATGAATTTTGATCTGTAACTTCAGCTACAAAGTTATGTTAGAAAATAGCAACCAAGATTGAGGTTATTTTCATTTCTTACAAGACATGAATATAAACACATTTCATACAAGTGACTATTCCCAATATATGATAAATAAAGTACTAGACATCACTTTTCCAAGTGAATACACAAGTCATTTACCCAAGAGCAAATATCTGAGAGCAGCATATTCCTCAGGTGGTCTGGGAAGCCCCAATCCCCAGATCTTGGGGAGTTCACTGCAGAGTTTCTCTATAAACCATGGCACAGCACAGAATCTCCATATAAGAAGCCTAATGCCCACTTTTTCTGAGGATTTGAGTTTTTTAGCACAGACCACAAAAGAATATTTGCACGTACTACGGCCCCCAAATTTGTGGAACTTTAATCTAGGAAGATTAGGCCTATTCTGCTTCAGATGGTTAATAAAACAGATGAATAAACCTTAAATGCAATCTTTGTGGCTGATAATCCTTCAAAACCCAATGTAACCACTGTGAAGTTAATTTTCTCATTAAAAAGCTATAATTTCAAATGCCTTTTTTTCCTTCTGTAGGATTTACAGTGATACAGCTACGTGCTCATGTATATCCAAGGGATAGCTTTATAGATTAAAAAAAATAAATCCTGTAACTCATGGGAGATTTATATTGCTGAGGAAGAATGTAAAATTGGTAAAGAAATGCAGAATCGGGATGATGTTGATAGCTGTCTGAAAAAATTATTGGTGGAAAATTAATTTTACCACAGGAAGCAGGTACTGGCAATGAGATGAATAAGGGGAAAAACAATTTTCCATTAAAAACAGTTTCATGGGGTAGTTTACAACCAGCTGAAAGACATCTACATACACACACATTCATAAAACAAGAACCTTCAGACATATAACAAGTACAAAATTAAATCCAGCCCAATATTACATTCACATCAGCATATATTGATAAATACAGACCAACTTGGTAAGTATTTTGCCTCTTGGAAGAACTTTTAAGAAAAATATTCCCTGTTTGCATCAAAATGGACATCTGATTTAAAGAAAAATGTTACTTTTCTAACAAATACTTCATTTTGTAAGAGCTATTTGACCTTAAAATTCAACCCCAGGTAACCTCTCAGATGTTCCAATATGCCCACACACTTAAGGCTGTCATTAAGTGACTCTGCAGTCACAAATGTATGCCTGCTAACTCCTCACTGTTCTAGCTAAATCAAACTCCACACAAAGTAAGTAAAACAGGTAATGGCATCAGCAGGAACTTTGCACAAAAGAAACCCAATGCATCTTCTAAGGAGATGACAACGCTGAGCTGCAAGAACATACAGCCCAGGCACTTCCTTTATCCAAAGAAAGTTTTATGGACAACCACCCAACATCTTACACCATTTCTTGAATATTCATTTTATTTACCCCACCATATTCATTCTGTTATGTGACTAAATGACATATGAGACTAAAAGTCATACAAAAGAGAGGAAGCTGTATTTTCTGAGTTCTTTATTAACACTTTCACCATGAGAGTTTCCTCCTCTTAACCCCCTCTAACCAACTCATGCACAGAGATCTTTCTCTCTCCCCTGCCCCCAACACTCCCCTGGGAAAGGGAAGAAAAAGAGGTCTGTATTTTCTGTTATGAAGTTATTTAACACATCTCTTTCATGTCAAGGTCTTACGCTGCTGTGAGTAAAGAGACAAAAATCTAGATTTTATTTCTTTTTTCTCCATTGCTTTCAAGTTTGAATGCCTTTGTCTGATATGAAAGAGAAGAAAACAAAGAAAGTAAATCCATCATTGAGAAGGATAGCGTGAAGGAAGATATAATACATATGCCATACATGATTTAGAGGATTCTGGCAAAACAACTAAATAGTAAGGTTCTGCATGCAGATTCATCGATAACACAGTAATTTATGTGACAACATTTAAGAAAAAAAAATTATGAAGGAGGAATACACAAAAATAAATTTCCTTCAACACAGCCTAAATTTCATAAAGCAATCTAGCAACTGCCAGTGAACACCAAAACTCCAGAGTGATTAAATAAGTAGAAGCATAAATTATGCACCACAGTTAATCAACGAGCATGCAATTGGGAAGAGCTCCTCTGCACAGCAATGCAATGTTCAAAAGGGAAAGTGCCCATGCATTGTGAAACCTCTGCAGCATCCCACAGGCACACAAACCCACATCTACAGAGCACACAGCTCCCTGGGTCAGTATTTCAACTGAATATTGCAGGAGGGTTTTTCCTCTTGCAACACCATCCATGACTGGGGACAGGCTCTTGCAGTTACACTGCAGGGAGCAGCTGAATATAGCAGGCTTTCTCTGATGCATTTATTTTAACCTACAAAAAGGATTCCTTCCCCACCCCCTTCTCATTTTGAAATATTAAGGCTAACCTGAAGAGTGCCCCAGTGGAAATCTAGGATTTATTTTCCACACTCACTTTTCCACTTAAAAGCACTGGCTTGAATTCCCACACATTTATCACTGCGTTTAGCATCACTGACAACCTTTATTAATAGATTTCTCAATTTCTAATGTTAACATAAGTTTCTCCACATATATATACACAACAGATTTTTTCTTTGCTGTTTTAAAGGCATAAATTTATGCTGGAAACTTCAGATGCATTTAAATGGAGTTAAAATGGCATTTCAATGAGACAAGTGGCTCAGCCATTCCTTCACCCACCTAAGATGCAAGAGACCAAGGTCGGTTTCAGTGTCTGTTCAAAACTTTGATTGAGATAGCTCACATAGGCCCTTATGTTCACAGGTATTTCCATGTTATTCCCTTGTAAAGGTGTCGAGACTTACATAAACATAATCCTTCAAACATCTGAGCCCGGAACTTTCTCTCTGTACCTTACTTTCACCGCCTTTAAAATTCATGTTAGTGAGTCCTAAATTCATCAAGATAATGAAGGATGTGCATGCTAGAAATCATGAGGTGTTGGGATAATTTTAATCTATCAGAGACTGACAACTCAGGCTCCTTTGAAAATTGTGGGTTTAAAAATAAAGTCTGTATTATTAACAACTCTGGGTGCAAAGGAATCAGAGGATTATAAACAAAGACCTTATTTTCCATTAATAGATCCTGTGCCACTGCCATCAACACAAACAGGATTCAAATGCCTTTTATACAAAACCAGTATAAATTTCTAAGTCCTTAATTTATGGATTCTTGCTTTTTTCTTTTGCAATTCAGTCCCAAATCTCTCAGCTGAACTGGTGAACTAATCTCCACACCAGAAAAGGAATTCAGCCTTCTGATCCTCTTCAGCTCTTGGTCTCAGCCCGAGAGCTGCAGAGACAGGTTCTTGTTAAATAAATGGGACCACTCCACACAATCGTAGTTCTTATTTGCTATTCAGATGATGCCATGACTTTCCACTTGAACAGACAAAAAAATCTCTCCTTCTTTGAATGGGATCAGAAAATGGATTTTCTCTAGTGGCCAGTTAGAGTAAAATACAATATATTTATGTCATGAAAGAACCGATATAGGTTTCGTTCTACAAAGGTCCAGTCAGAAAAAAGTTGGTGCAGTGATACGATGCAACTGGCAGCTAATGCAGACCTGAGTCCTAAAGGAACCAAGGCAACGACACCGCACCTCGAGATACAGCAGCAGGCAGACCAATGCTTTAAAGTACTCACCACTTGCAGACAGAGATCAAAACCCCAGGAGAAAAGATGACCATTTAATTTATGTGTACTTTACAGCCTAGGAAACAGACGTTAGACAACTCATCTTACATCCTTTGTAAGCTAGAGGTTGCAACAGATCCCAGTGAAATATCCTACGGCTTTTGATACCCCAGACCTTATTATGAGTAGGAGGTCATACTAGGTGTAAACATTGATGAAAAGGCCTGTGAAACTGTATTTCAGGAAATAATGGTGGTGGCCAGAACAGACACCCCTTAGTTTCACCAGGCAAATTCTTCTCACCTTGACTTTGTCTAGGCCAAAACAACCAGGCCTCCAGATAAATGTATTTTGCCAAATTCAGATAACCTGTGCCACCAACTTCCTCCCATTTTACTTATTCATGAAGGTGAAAAGGTAAAGCCATACTTTTCTTTACTTAGAGTTTCACACAATGTATTGCCACCAAGTATAACTACAGTTAGTGAGATGTCCAGTAGCACTGCACTATCACCGAGAGTCAGGCAATATCCATCTCTTTCACAAAGTTTAACCTAAAAAGAATGTGGGGGGAAAAAAACAGAACAGTGAGCAAAACCTGGTTCTGAGAAGGGGAGACTTGGCTACCCAACAAAGCTAGGAAACTATCTGATGAATTTTTACCTTCTCTTCAGTTTGTCAAAGTTACAAACAAGCCAAGACTTCCTTAATTTGAAGGTGACATTGGAGCTATCCCTCTGCAGTTATCCGTATACTTGGCTTTTTGAAGTTATCTGAATTCACTCTGACAGCAAGTGGACTGGAGCAATACCCGTGCAGCCTTCTATCAAGTTGCAGGAACATCTGAGTAATACCTGAGATGCATTTTTTGTTCATTTTCCTTATTTATCTGGCACAAATTTCTCCACACAGTGACCCCACATGGAATTTTATTGCTCAAGATGCCTGAAGGCAATGCAGACTACACATCTCCCTTGGCTACCTAAAAGCTTTCTCTCACATCTATTTTGCCTGTACTAAACCCAGCATTCTAAAATCTAAGAACAACTGTCTCACAATTTATTCTTTAACTTCTTCTGCATGATGAAAGCACTGGATCTACGTCAACCTCGGGAGAGGTTTGCAGAGGCCAGCAAGCCCCAAATAACCCAAGTAGTCTGGGGCACAATGACATTTCTATACATTTATGCTGCAGAAATAATTATAACGTGAGGTATCTGTTTGCCAAGAATTTAGAAAATGTGGATTAAACTCAGCCAAAGACTTCTAGGATAAAACCTTCAGTTCAATCCATTTAAATGGTTCAGTTTAACCCCTCCACTCTTTTAAAGAGGTTTCTAAAGTGACAGAGATAAGGCAACTTAAAAAATCAGAAATTTAACAGCAAACAAGCATTTGTAGCTTTCCCTTTCCTGCCTCAGTCTGCCCCTGTATTTCACAGATGAAAACCCTCGTCCCATCCAGTTGCTATCTGCACTGTGTAAATCATAAACTGTTTAACACACGGATTGTCTTCAAACGGGCACATACAGTGCCTCAGCACAACATACACACCTTTGTGTGCTATTCTAATTAAAATCATTACTAATTTATTTTAAAATGAAAACTAAATCAGCAACAACCAAACAGCAACACTTTGCCATCAGCTCAACCAACCAGTATTTTCCACAACTTTATTACAGGTTTAATTCTGTTGATCTCATTTCTCCTCTCCCAACAGTGGGGAAACACCAGTGTTCAAAACCAGGACTCCTCTGGACTTCTACCAGTAGGGCAATTAAAGCCATACTAAAAAGGTGGGAAAGACAAACTTGGTTCATCACTGTTGCTTCAGAAATTCTCTCACCATTCTCTCTTTTGGAAAAAAAATCCCCTGTAGTTCTGGCCGAGTCCCTAGGTTATGAATTTCCAGTCTTCCTGTTGTGATTTATTAATTATGCAGCATGCACAAACAAACCAAAACCAGTTTACACAAAGGATTGCTTTTTAAACAGTCACATATTACCTTGCAAAACAATCAGACACACATTGGAATTTTTCTGTGTGACCTTGAGCGATAATTAATCAGATCTGCTGTGAATCATGACTGATTTATTTTAGGTGACCTTCCAAGACTGCTAAGAAATTTTACAGGGAAGTGACTGATGCAAGGACCAAAGCTTGAGAGATCTGACATACGCCTTATGATTGTGACTGACCCTCTCCCTCTGTCCCAGCAGCTCCCGGGAGTGGACGGCTGATTTGTGAGTTGGAGCAGATGATCTCCAGAGGTCCTTTCCAGCCTTGGTGACAGTGACTTTGCAAGATTCTTTAAAGTGAAGCACACGAGATAAAGAAGCCTCCAATAGACAGAAGAGGCTGGTACTCCCCTCACATATCCCACCTGCTGAATGGCAAAGGGACTGTAACTGTCACTTGAAACAAGATTTTAATGAAATGTATACGGTATTTGCACCTTTTCTCCAGTAAACACTGCTGTTTTGTGCAAAATAGCCTCTACAGAGCACACACCAGGGCATAAACTGAGTTATAAATTACTGCTTACATAGATTTCTTACTGTAAGGCCTTCATCTGTTTTGCTGTGCTTGAACTTTGGAAAAGCTGAAGCCTGTCCTTTGCCTCTACCCTTCACTACTCAAATTCAGATCCATGTGCAATCACAGCTTTATTTTGTTCTATCACTCTTGCTCACTATCACAGAAAGATGTGTAGCTCTTGCAGCAGTATCTATACACTTCACAAAGCAATCTTCCTAATCTTGATCTGAAGCAAAATCCAATTATAGACCCACTCTTCTGTCCATTAGATTACTATTAGCAAAGATAAAAGCTATTGCTTGTAGCACTGCCCTCCCTCTCTGCTATCCTAAAACCTCCCACTCAGACAGCTCTAGAAATAATAGCAGCACACACGCTGCTATGGAAGGATCCATCAAGAGGAATATCTTCCTTTCTGGTTAGCAGAAAGGAAGGGACCAGCTGCTTTTGTAACTGCTGGTGTGTGTGAATCATGCTCATTACAGCCCAGATTTGAGAGGAGCTCAATACCTGATCACCGTCTCCTTTAGGCACCTCCAGGGTTACTCGGCCTTTCAAAACTGCTCTGAACTCCACAATTTCCACAGGAATCTTCTGGGGTTTGATGCTTGGTGCCGAGTGCTTTTGATTAAAAAAAGCCCTGCCCACAACCACAGCTATTGGAAACTCTGGCCAAGCATTAACAAGTAGGTACAGGAACACTCTCCTTCTTCTGCATCTTGCTGACCTTCACTGCTGCACAAAGTGGCCACAACGGATTCGCTGTGCAAAGACCATGGAACTGTCTCCAGCATAGCAAGGGAGTACAGCACAGGTCTGCATGAACATTGGAAAGGGGAGGCCAGGTGACAGCAGGGAAAGGAGATGCACAGAAGAGACAAATGCACACAAACCATCCCCTGGGAAGCAAGGGAGCACATCCAGAGGTGCAGTGCAGTAGCCGTTCACGTCTCTCTCGGACGGGAGAATTCATTCCTGCGCAGGCTCAGGGAAAAAACACTTCCCAAATTTCTTCTTTTTATAGCACATCAGTGTTTTGCATTGCTGCACTTGGGTATTTTCCTTGTTGTGTTTTATGTAAATGCAAATTGACAGAATGTGGATTGATAAATTTTGAGCAAAACAAGTCTTTAATGAATATATTTATATCTCTATATAGTACTATTCAATATGCACGGAAACTTTATAATAATAGGGAAGAAACTGCAAAGTGTTCTCAACATACTGTAGGAATTATTCAATGTTTTAGAATCCTGTTGTACAGTAACTCTGCTGAGCAGCTCATTCCATTCAAGGGGGATGGTAAAGATTTTTTTCAGTTAAAAATAAGGCTAATTTATTCAAACATTTTTTTTACATGAGAGAACACTTTAAGAATTTCTCATCTCAAAACACAGCATGCAAAGCTCAGACTGTTAGTAATTAATTTTGAGGGTAGGATTAACCTCATCCAATTTTATAACACATATACATATGTGGATGCACGCATGTATGTATTTTCCTCAGTGCCTAAAATTACCCCTTGCAAATATTCACTAATACAATTCTGGAAGCAATTTCTTAGTGATAGACTGTGGGCTTTGGCTGCCTAAATCTTTCCACTGTTTGTTAAATCCTCTGCCCAGTAAATAATAACTGTAGAACAAAACTTTATGATGAAGTCAGGGAACAAGAGATTAAAGTTTGGGGTTTAGGGAGGTTTTTTGTGTTTGTTTGGTTTTGGTTTGGTTACTCTAAAAGCATTCAAAACAGTAGGTCGCTCTTTTATGCTAACTATGTCTGGGAGAGAATGGAAATACTTGCTGAGAGAGAGGCGTAAATAGGTTTGATATCAAAGGCATTGAAAAGCTTTATTTACATTCACTCTGTGTGAATACCAGCTTCCATATGGTCAAACCCATGGATTACAGTTCTGTGGGGGAAGGTGAATAGGTTATCTAGAGCTACTTGTACAAATTGTAGTCTCCAGCAAATAACATAGTTCTCAGCTTCTTTCTTTTTAATAGGTCTATCTGAACTACTTTATCATTCAAATCTGTTGTAAGCTGAAGCAATGTGGAATTGCTCTAAACTAAGTGTATAAAACTCAAAAAAAAGAAAGAATGGAGATTGTGTTGCTCTTCAAGACCATTATAACAAGTGTGTTTTCTCTCTAGTGGAGATTAATGAAGGGGACTATTAGAAGCAGACACAACAAGTAGCGGAAGACCACTTCAGAGCCCTTTCTTACAACCTTTTCTTATGCTGCTGTAATACCACGGAGTGAGACAGCATAGTACTAAGGACTGGTTGACTGAAAACAATGAAGCTGTGGCTTTTGAAGAATAGCTGCTCCAGCAGAGACACAGCATCGCACATTGTGTATGGTAAGAAAGTCTTTCTGCTAAACTTATAATAGCATTAAACACACAGAGAAAATTCTCTCATCTGTGTATGATACGATACTCCAAATATCTATCCTGGAGCAACAATGTTAATGCAGATCTTTTAGTAAAATGCTAATTAGTTATCAAAGAGGGAGGGATGACAGAGAAAAGAGAGATGAATTAATACACATCAATGGCTTCCAACTCCGGCCCAGACACTCAAAGTCATCAGGCAGAACTGGACCTAGCCCACCCACTGGAGTACACGGCATCTGAGAGAGGGCTGAGGAAAGGCTACTAGGTGTTAGGTTTGTCTAGCTGGAAGAGGAGGAAGCTTACGGGGCTGAGGAGTGCAATCCTCTATCTACAGTAAAGATCTACAGAACAGAGCCAGACTTGTTCCAGGGATACACCCTGAGACAACGAAGAGGAAATGGTCACAAGTTGCAAGGAGGGAAATTGCCCCAAAAATGCCATATAAATAAGCTAATGGTGTACAGCAAGCTAGAACAATTAACAGGATTTCAAACAATCTACAGACTGTTTGTGCCTTCAGCAAAACACAAAGCTGTCAATACACACCGGGAACATCTCAACAGCCTTAAGAAATCAACTGCCTCTGATGTGGCAATATCAAACGTGAAAGCCTCTTTACTTTTCTGTAGATTCACATACAATTTGTATAATTCACTGATCTTGCAGATAGTAAAGCTAGCTAATGATAACCCTTCATGCTATTCTTCCATTAGAACCTTTAAAGTATTATTTACAGACAGCAAGAGCTTTGCTTTGATTGCTGCCTATTTGAGCCATTGGTTGATACAGCAAAAATCAAAAACAATTATTTCCGTGCCTGTACAATTTCCCTCATCTGATGCCTTTGAAAGAGTGAAGAAACAAACAGCACAGAATTTATGCTTTACTTTGTTCAGCGAAACAATTAGCTCTCTCATCTCCTTAAAGATAAATGCCAGTAACTGTCATTCTGAATACTGTCTTGCTTGCTACGGATCATCTATGCAATAAAATGTGTGCATTGGCAGCGTGCTACTAATTTAGTGTGAGGACAACAGGAACCAAGCAGAGCTGGCAAAGGAGCCCAGTGGTCTGGTGCTGAAGGGAGCAGTTAGGAGCAGTATCAGAATCACGGAGTGCGAAGGAGTCCGACCTGACAGAGGCAGGTTAATGGTATGAACACAAACTGGGTAGGACTTGGATTTGTTTCACTAAACCCTCTGTTCCTGGTTTGGCTTAACTTCCTTAGTACTAAGGCATATTTGGAAAGCAGATCCAATCTATCCACTGAAAATCTCTATGGACTGAAGCGACTATACTCCTAATTTTAAGCCTTTCATTAAGTAAAGAATCCAGAATTTCATTAAATATGTAATGTTTAGCTCATCCTGGAGTTAAAAAAAGTGCTTTGCGACTCCAAGAGAAACAGAAAGCAAATAAATACACAGAATGTTGGGTTTTTTTAACTCACTATTTTTCAGTCTATCCAGTAATAACTTGTAATTATTACAAGCTTGAGAATGGCACCACTGGTAAAGGATTTTGTTACTGTGCTCTCTAAAATACTTTAGCAGTAAGTGTCTGTTACCCCAGGGACTTCTCCAGCAAGCCAGCACAGTGCTTGTGCCAAACAGCTGATTTCCATGCAGCTGCATGATTTCCTACAAAATTATTCACAGCTTGAGAAGGGCATAAATAAAAATTCAAAAAATGCCAGCTGGGGAGGTATGAGACAGAGCAGGTAAGAATAAGAGAAAAATGGGATCAAAGAGACCAGACTGACTTTGTCCATTTTCTGAAAGGAAATCCCTCTGTAATGAAGAAAATGAATAAAACAGCTACCAATGCCAGGCAGCAGTAACATTTTCAAATACTAATGTAAGCAAAGGGCTGAAGTTTCATTTTCAGAGACTTCCCAGTTGCCAGTCCAGAAGACAAATCTCAATGAAAGCATATGTTACATGCCAAAGCCACTTTCAAAAATCAGTTTTCAACTATCCTGTTACTTTGTTCTGGGAAAAATGTATCTGGAAGCTGAGCTATGTTAAGAATTAACTGAAATCATCTTGCAACATAAGACATCCCAGGGTAGGAATAGGAATCTCAAAGATCAGCAGAAAATATGTACAGAGAAAGAGAGAGCTACACGGATATTACATCTCCTCATCCATATGTAAGATTCTTCTAGTTGCTTTAATAGCCAAAATTCACAGGAAAAGGAATAAAACATAGGCAGAGAGGGGTGTTCTGTGGTTGAGCCAGTCAAAATAGCACCTTCTTACACACCTTTGCATCTCATTTCTCATAAAGTCTGCTGAAAGCACACTGAGCTTTTAACTGCTAGGGGGCAAAAGAGGACAATATTGTATGGATGGACAAATTAACAGCAACATGGATAATGGAGGAAATTACAAAGTTAGCCCAGTTCTGTGGTTCTCGAGCAAGCCAGGCTCTTGCAGATGTGCAATTCTGACTATACCATTTATAGCAAAGTCAGGCTGGAAAAGAGTATCAGAACAACAGCACTCCAAACATTTTGGCTGAGAGAAAGAGCTGACAATTACCCTGTTTTTTGAATGTCAAGATGGAGGAAGCAAAATATCGCATCTCTCTTGACACCAGGGGAGATACCCAGTTCCATTCATAACCACGCCATCTGGGCTGCCTGCCTTCTGTTGTACTAACTTCCCACTTCTGTAAACAGTTACTCTTGCTGGAGGCAGTTCTGTTTGCTAGAAATGCCAGTGCAGCGTGGTCCTTGGCACAAGGAGGCACCAATCTAAATGATGAATGTACACCCTGGAGTGTTTATTCCAGTGTACCACACGCATGAAGAGCACAGTTTGCACTCTACAAGTATTTACTGCATTGCTGCACAGGCCATCCCAGGAAATTCAAAACTGCACTAATTTCCATCTGTATCAGCGTGAGTCAGCTTAAGTAAGACAACATAAAACACAATGGAACAGACATACACCACAGACTTCCACCTGAAAATCTTTAAGATATGTTCTAATTAAATCACTGCTGCTGCAGGCTTTAAAATATTTGTTAAGAGTTTGACTTTAAAGATCCCAGTTCTCAGGAGTTTTTGCTGTCCCAAATTTGCCAGGGCAATGCAGGAATTCAGGATATTTTCTCTAGTTTACAGTCTGTCTTTAAGACAGTAATTTATCCCAGATTTTCAATTGGGACAGGAGATTTCCACCTCACTCCCATCTATCCTGAGCACAGCGACAGAGAAACAGGAGAGTGGGACTCTGGCGTTAGGCTGCACCAGGGAGTGAGTATGGGGTTTTCTGATTAATATCTAGTAATACTGCAGAAACGCTCTGGGATTCCTGCTGACTAGCTGCAGACTAATGAGAGATTATAGAATGACTGTGGGATTTTGTATTTCATTCTTATCATCCCCAGGCAGAACAGAGACAGGGAGAGTTACAAGAAATACCACTCTCCAAATATCCCAAAGCAAATTTTACAGACATAAAAGTTTAAGTAGCTAAAAATAAACAAAGTTAATGGTTAATATCTTGTAGAAATATCAATGCTTGCTTCTGTGCTGTCAAGAAAAGCTCTGTTTTGAGGAAGGATGTTAAGTACCTTTCAGACACTGAGCAAAATCAATGGTGGAAATTTGTAAAACAGTTTAACTCAGGTGTTTTATTGCTCAGCCAACACTCTAGTCCAACAACTACAAGTTTATACCCATCCTGCACAAGAATAATTTTAATGCATTTTACAGAAACGTGTTATATTCCAATCGATAAGAAATCCTGTAATAAGTAACATCTATAGATAATGGCTTCACTCATCTTTTTTTCAACATTTAGAAAAAGTGCTCCAAAACACAAGGATGTGAGAAAACAACCATTTGATTGTTTGCTCTGCCACAGACAAGTCACCTGAATCTCTGTGTCCCCTGGGGTAGTATCACCCTGCATTTTGGGCACTTCATAAATGAGATTTTCCCTACCAATTTCAAAGGGTTTAGAAAGCAGATCCTAAATGAAGTCAGATGTACTTTGATTCATCTGTTAAAGCACACTATTGATTTAGTATACATGACCATTCCCTTCACCTTGCATACTCCAGCTGGATCAGGTCAGATCAGATCATTCATGATGCTAAGGTGGAAGTGTCACTCGAAGGTAGAGAGATAAAGGATTAGCTGAACATTTTGACTGGGAAGTGGGTCATATTTTAACTTTTGTCAGTTCAAATATCTGACAATTCATACTGGCACCCTGCGTTTTATCTTAACTATGGAACTGAAGCAGATGGAGGAGGAAGTTCATGCTTGAGAATCCTCTTCTAATTGAGAGGCCAACGCATAGGGAACACAGTATTATCATTGCAAGTTTCTGAGATGCAAAGTATAATAAAATGCTTCATTAACTCAAGCACCCCACTCCCAGTTTACTTTCTGGTCTCTTCCTATGTGATCTATGAAAGCAGAGGAGAAGCAAAGTGGTTTCCCAGCACTTATTCAATGGGTCAGCTGTAAACCCAGAGACACACCAGGACTGTGCCTGCTTTGAGCTTCTCCTCTGATTACAGGACTCTTAGTCTGCCATTTGTTACATACAGCACAGCAACATAAATCCCAGATTGAGTTTCACAATTAAGTTTATTAATTCATTACTGCCGTGGGCCAGTTGGCAGTACAGTAAATGCATCCATTAGCCAAACCAAGAAGAAACAGTACAAGAAGAAAAGTTCCAGCAATGCCTTACTTTAAAGCTTCTTTAAAAGACAAATTTAGGGCAGATGCAGCACTTCTGAGCAGAGAGCCTTTGAAAGCACTTTTAAAACAGAATTTAGATTCACCATATACCCGTTTAAAAGTTGGCCTATAGACAGATGTGCATAATGCATGGTGGAAAATGGTTTGGGGTATGAATGGTGCACATGTGCAAAGGGAACTCAGGCAAATGCATCTTTGTTTAAGTCAAGTGGAACGGTCTGGACAAAGAGTGTTATTTTCCACTCTTTTATTGGGAAAGGACATGCTGTGGTGTTGGAAAGCCATGCTCTGGTTTGCACCCAGCAGCCTTGCAAACAGCTTATGGGTCAAGCACTCCCTCCCCCGCAACAGGAAGGAAAAGTATTATTTTTCTTGTACCAGAGGAAAAGGATCCAGCACAGTTAACACTATTACATCTTTCTGCTTTAGCTGCAACAGCAGCAAGGAATCCAGCTACCTGTAAGGATTTGGGCCTCTCTCCCTGAGAATTCAGGTTTCACTGAAAACGGCAGTCCGTCACGTGTTCACCTTAATAATGCTCAGGTTTCATCCTTACATGCCCATTTAAATGAATAATCCTCAGCTGAATGCCAAGCCTAAACCCTTGACTGAAATCATTAGTGTTATGCTCATTCCTGTTCTTCAGGCCTCACTTCCCTGCACTAGAGGCCCACAATCACTTGCTATCAGAGACAACAAAGTCATAGGATCCTTTTTGAGCATATCTGGCTCATTTGCTACTCTCAAAATCTTGTGATTTTGTCTCTAAACACAACACATATGCAAATAGGCCCAGCCCTTCTCTCCCGGAGAGAAATATGGTCAACTACAATTATTAATTCTCCATTGTTGTTATGACTTTAAACTGTTCTTTAAAGCCATTGTGATCTCTTTCAAGCAGTGAAGAAAAAGAGCACTTTAATCACTAAAAATGCATTAAAAATTCAACACTCAAATCCTACCTAATAGATTGATATTTCCCATGAGCTGTCAGGGTAAGATTAGCTATTAAAAATTCACTTGTCCACAGGCATGTTAAATCTACCTGCTTTGCTTGTTTTCTTGCTTGTTTGTTATGTTTAAATAGAAGCTTAAATTCCAACCTATTCCCAATTTAAATAAATCAGGGAAATTAATTTGTGCCTTTTTAAAATGTTTAAAGACATACTTCCATTTCAAGAGCCCGCAGACACCTGATCCTGCTTGTCCTTTCCAAAGCATCAAGGCTGTCTCCATGCCTGTAGCAAACCCTAAATAGGGAGCACAGTGCAATCGTTATTGCACTGAGTCCTAATTTGAAGCCATGTGTCTTAAACTCCCAAAATTCTGCTTTGTCACCACAAACTTCTCCATTAGCTGGGATGAGGCTTAAATTAGAGGAGACACACAAACATCTGCAGAGAATCAGAGGCCCAGTTAAAGCTTAAATTAGCCTGTGAAAGTACACACTCCTCTCCACTGACTGATCAGATTCAGGGTACATAAGCAGGAGTCTGTCCACAGTCTAAAACCAAGTAGAAGCAGTCTACTCCTTCCTCAGTCCTTCATTCCTTCCATCCACTCCTTCAGAGACCTGCACAAATCAAGCCTCTGTGGATGATGGCAAAGTACCAAAACCTTCAGTGATGGACAGACATTATTTAAAAAAAACAAATAAAAAACACCAAACAGAACTCCACAACATACCCACTCCCCAAAAGCCAGACTTTGCTTGTGGCACAGCTCGAAGTGTTGTTTGCAGAGTTATTTTCCTGGGATGCATTATAAGCTTTCTGACCAGGAGCCCAGCTGCTGGCCAGGATGCCAACGTGCCACATGGACACAGAAGTGAAGGAGTCCCCTCCTTACATGCACAAACAAGAGACCTCAAACAGGACACTGAAAAAAAGAAGACCGAAGTAATATTGACCAGCATGATAAGCACTCATCACACCAGCTCAGCAGATTGTTGTCGAGATTTTTACTTTATTTTTTTTTTTTTAATTTTTTTTGGTCTTTTCCCTTATCAAAAAGAGAAATAACCTGAATGCCTTGAATCCTGGCACTGTGGACATCTTGTAGCTTTCTGATCATAAACAAGTAACACATAAAATTTAATTTAGAGGAAAATCTGAACCGTGTTTGCCAGTCTAAGTGAATTCTCCTATGATGAAGACTCTATAGACAGCTTTCTGTTTCATTTCATGGTATTTCTTCCACCGTGATGTTACAACCAGAAACCACACTGGGAACAATTTGAGATTGAATAGAAAATGATAGTGTCTAGACAGCAACTATGCCTGAAGTATTTTCAAGGAATACAAAAAACAAGCACTGCTATTAGCTCTAATAGCTAGAAGTTAATAATGACGACGTTAATTTTAACTAATTCAAGATAGGTATTTAAAAAAACCCACACGAAACAAGATCAATGACCTGGAATACAAATTCTAATTTTCAAAGCTGGACAATTATTAACCATTTATATTATTCAATTAATACTGACTTTTGGAATTAATAGTATGCTTTATGTCCCCACCTGGTATTCAAACACATAATTAATTTTTATTCTTAAGAAATAAACAGAGCTGCAAAGGGTTTTGATGCACAACTGAAGGAAAGAGAGTGAAAATAGGGATCGGATTCCCTTTTGCATTTTAGAAAAGTCCTTCCCTTTAAAAAGAATTCTTTTCTTTCTTTTTTAACAATCCAAGGATTTAATGGCTTGTATTCCATCTGCACATCTTTTTAACGGAGCCTGACAAAGTTTTTATTCACAGGATATTTTCCCTGCCTTTCTGTGGTGCTAGAAGCTTGTTCAGACATTCAGAAAAAGGTCTTCATGCACATATTTACACACCGAATGACCCAGACTAAAACTCAGCACTTCAGCTAGTCAAAAATATTCCTACAAAACCCTTTTTGTGTATCAAAACAGGCTGCTCCAACTCTGTAAAGTGCCTTACAGGAAGATGTCACATCAAATATTCGCAAAAGAATTTCAAAGCACTTCGTTCTACTGAGGTCAAACTGGCAATATTTAAGAAATACCTCTGATTCATGAAAAAAAATGCATGCTTTTATTTAAAAAAAAAATTAAAAAAATACGGATTTGAAATTTAAGAATGTTATGTTTTTAATGCCAATCATGTCTCGCCAGAACAAGAGAAATAGCTAGGTCTATTTGGATCCTGTCAGGTCAAGTATCTATCAGAATCTGCTCCTTTATGCCAAAACAAAAGGCACATTTTAAAAAGAGCTCATCTAAGTTTTGCAGCTCAGCTCCTACAGCCACAGCTGCAAGGAGCTTCCTGACTTTTCATGAGTAAGCAAGAAAAATTAGAAGAAGAAAAGCATCAAAACACTCCATCCTGGAAGTGGCAGAAACCTTCGCATTAGTGCAACAAGCTTTCAGCCTCAGCTCAATACGATCATTTCAAGGGAACAACAGAAGTGGTCTTCAGGGTCTCTAAACCAAGTGGCTCCATCAAATGCTACCCTTTCCATAATAATGCCATTACACTCTACTGGTGGAGTCTCTGCACGACTGCACTGATAATGAAGTCCATAAAGGATGCAGTCTGTCTTCTGCAGAGACTGGAGCAGCCACTGCCTGGCAGGGAAGGAAATCAATGACTCCAATGCAAGCACCCTGTTGGCTACAGTGTGGAGTTATCAATTTTCTTCCCAGCTAGACAGCAGCTGCTTCAGTCACACCGTAAAAAAATAGAAAACAACAACAAAAAAAACCACCATAAAAAACAAACAAAAAAGAAAAGAAAACAACAACAACAAAAAATCCTCCATACAGCAGCTGGCCACAACATCGTAAATCAGGCTAGAAGCATTTATATGGAGGCAACTCACATTCATATCAAGCAGAAGATCCAGAGTCTTTTGATAAGATTTCAATTTCTACACAGTACAACTTCCAGATCTTCAACCTTAAACACCGAGGCACATGTTCAACTTCGTACATGGATCTATCTCCCACCATTACACTGAGGAACATTATGAAATAAACACAAACTCATCCCTTAAAACCTCACAAGCAAGACCTACCCTGGTTTTCCTATAGCTACTTTGAAAAGTAGTTTGCAGAGTAACAAATGTAATTCATGAATCCTGATCACAATTAAGTTTTAAACTTATACATAATGGTAACCACCCATGCATGCACGTTTATCCTATGGTAATGAGTTCGAGATGATGTCTTTCTTGGACAGGAAAGTAACATAGTGCTTACTGTAGATCAGGATGGTAGCATGGACAAGGCATTTACCTGAAGTAACTACACACCTTGGTTACCTTGTAGACAGTGGCTTGTGTGCCTGCCCACATACTCAACTCGCTGTCCTGGTAAGTTCACAGCATTAACACCCAAGAGCTTTCGTATTAGTTTGTGCTTTTCAATTTGTTAGCCTTTTAAATTAATAAAACTACCACAGAATATGACTGGATGGCTTTTGGTTTAATACTCTGTCATTAAGCAATTCTCTATGTCAGTTCTGAGCAGGGCCACGTAGAAACTAAGACAGCCCATGCAAATTCCTGTACTCTTTATCTTCTTTCACCTTTCTACGACTCCTACCAAATTAAACCTGACATTTTTACTTGCACTGAGGTGAAGATTTATGTGGGCTTCCTACCTTCTGAGCCCCTCGCCTGCTTGCCTGCCATTTGGGTGGCAGGAAGCTCACTCCAGGAGCTAACAGGGTTAAGCACTCGTCCGCAAAAAGTTTTGACTTTCAAATGGAAGCCTTCAGGATCAAGACAAATCCATCATTCTAATGCTCAGAACTAAGCCAAAGGAAATGAATCCACACAGTGGATCATTAGCCATGTGTAGAGCATTGCTCCCAGAATTAATAGATGCTATGTCATGCCTTGGGACTACTTTCAACCCGTTTCCAGTCAGCTGGAAAAAGACGGAGGGAAATTTCTATTCTATTCTATTTTTTCCCCTCTCTCTGCTTCTTCCTTCCTGCCTGCCTCCTTTTAAAATCCACACTGCTGAGAGCTTCTCCAAAGAGTAACTAATAATCTAACTCTATTAAAATAAGTGCTGCTGCTAAGCGTAAACCCAAAGATGAATTAGGAAGATAGCAGAATACTACTAATAATGAGAACCTGCAAGCTCTTCTCAGGCATGGGACTGTCTTGAACTGAGTGTCTGTCTACCCCTCTCGAGATCAGTGCTCCAAAGCACCACAACATCTGCACAGGAAAATAACAAAAATAAAGTCTGACTTTACTGCTCAAACATTGTTGAACTTTAGCACCTGTTCTGGTTTCAGATTGACCACAAAAGCAGGGAGTACTGCTTTCATAGAGCAATAATAAAATCTGTGTAGAACCATACATCTACTAATTAACAATAAAGATAAGCTTTCTTTTACCTGAAGGTTTTCAAAGTACTTTCCGAGCCTTGGGACACATCCCAGGGACCCATTAACAAACAGCTCCTTTTAGATTGCTAAAGACTGTCATAATCTGGCTATACAAGAGGAAAAGTCAAACCCATGAAACATTCACTTGTGTAAAGCAACAGGCCTCAGGACTCGCTCAGCTTTAACCCTGGGCTCTGGTCCTACAGCATTCAAGGAAACACTCTGTTATCTCAGTGCTTTTGCAGTCTGTTACTATTTCCCCTCTAACACAGTCAAGGGCTGTGTAGCTTTAAACTTACTTTGTCAGCACACAGTGATGAATAACAGCACATTCCCTGTGAGGTATTCAAGTCTTTCGGGCAGTGTTCTCAGCCATTCAACCTATCTTTCCAGTTATGAACAATTTAAAAAGCCACCATTACAGAGCAGATCAAAACATATTCTGTTATATGGTCTAAAGTTCGTAATAATTATGTTAATTCTACTCAGGTTTCTTGCTTTTTGAAAACAGATCTCACTTCAAGCTTGTTTACAGCTGAGAGGTATTCATCCTTACGATTTCAGTAATTATTGCTATTGAATGAATCTATTGATCTGTGACTTCTAGTGATGCCAAGTTCCCTTTTTGCCATGTTACAGGCAATGTAAATACAGCCTTTATATATTATGCATATATACAGCGGGTGTGTATATATATATATACATGAACAGACTCAGGAGCAAGTACTGAGAATGAGTAATTTTGTTTTTAAACTCACATAAGGGAAGCCAAGCCAACGTGCTGGGAGAGAGAGCTGTGACATACAGAGCACTTCACTCGATGCTAGATTTACAGTTTGCAGTGAAATTAAAGCTATTAACACTAGTCTCTTAGTTGCTTGGTAAGACAAGAAAGATGACAGTAATACCTTAGCTCTACTACAGCTCAGAAGATGTCAAGGCAGTTTTTAAACCGTTCCCCAGTGGAGGAGATAATGCACTTTTTCTCAGTCATGAAGTGGACTACCAGCATAAGAACAAACCCAGCTCAAACACCTTCCACTCTAGTCCCCATTCATCAGCCTATACTGATGCTATCCTCCTTATAATTGTCATTTTTATTCCACATGCACATGACTTAAGCAGCCTGAACTACTTGTTTGACTCATAGAGAAAAGGCTTATAGTAGGCTTGCAGGCACTGTACGCTGGACATACACGTAGGGATATCAAGAGGCTACAGTCACTTAAATACAGGCTGTCTGTCTCATCTTCACAGCTATAAAGTACAGCTATTAAATACTGCTCTGGTCTAACTAAGCTATGTGTTTCCTCACTTACTATTCTATTACTTAATTCTCTTATTCCACTTTAGAAGTACTTCACATTTCAGTGCTAGATTACACTTGGTCATCTGTTAACTAGAGCAATTTTGCAGGTAGCCAAGTAGACACTTCCTATCCCAGATCATACTATTCCACCTGACTCTCCAAACAAATCCAGTAAACATTAAAAGTACAGTTGTATATTCCAGGGAAATAATTTTTGGCACATGGAAATAAGTGAGCTGCCAAAAGATCTTCCAATTTGTTCACTGCTGTAACAAAAGCCATTTCCCTGAACCGAACAGAAGTGGTGCAAGACTTTGCTATCCTGTAATTTAAAATGAAGGGAAAAACTCAACACATCTGCTCAAGAAATCGCACATCTTTGATCCCCACTGGTAACTTACACAGATTTAACTCCTAAAGTAGGCAAACATTTATTTACAAGTGCATTATCTTAGGTAGTCAGATGCCTGCAATAGCCATAATGTCAGTACTACTAAATTGAAAGTGAACTGATTTTCAGAGATGCTGGGAACAGACATCTTCAGAAATAAAGAAATAAATAAAAATAACAAGCTGTTGGAAAGGCAACTGATGCAAATTCAAGATCTCCCGATTTTATTTCAAGCTTTTGCCAGTGACTTAATGAACAATCACAGACAAGCCACTTCATGTTGTTTCTCAATACATTAATTAGGAATAACAACACTCATCTCACACACATATCCACAGCTGAAAGCTGCTATGTGGCAAAGATTTCATTTTTTATTTAGTTAAAAAAAAAAATCCAACACCTGGAGATACAAACAATTTGCCAGAATTCTCATACCAAAACAAACAGCAACTCCCAAACCATGCCAAAAGCAATAACAAGCAGCTTTCTGTATGCTGAGTGGCACTGTGCAGATCAAAATTCATTTGCCGTGAAGAGCTACATATTTAGGGCTATGCTCTACTAAATCAGAAGGAAAAAGCCTCAGAAAATTTAATAGTAAAGTTTTTCCATGCCTAACTATTCAATGTGAAAGAATATGTTCTATACAAAAATACAGACTTTCAAGTTGCCAACACTCAAAACTCCTCCTGAAGGCAGTTTGTTTTCCACGCCACTGTGAGATGCAAAAGGAGGAGTCTCAGAAGCCCAAACCCTCAGAACACTCTTGTACTGGAAAGCACAACAGCTGACTCTTGTCCACAAATGCTCGAGTTTCCATCTTACAAACCAATTAGCATTTGCTCACGTGTTTTAAAGACAAAGCATAAATGACTTAAATATTGTCATGGTTCTGTTTCGGTTTGTATATTCCATTGCTGAATACTGTATCTGCTGTAAATTAGGATAAGGAATATAACAGCTATATTTTAATTGTCTCAGCTTAAGGAAAATTGCATTTAAAATCACATCATTCATTGAACAACACTGCCGATTTTTTAGCAATCAAAACTTTCATCAGCTATACACTGTGTCAGAACTATGTTCTGAAAGCTTAAGCTTTGATCTGACTCAAGACCATGGTGTTATTCGCATCAGTCCCAACAGAATCAGACAGGATCTAACATTTCAGCTAAGGAACATCTCCTTAGAGGTACCAAACCATGCTGTAAGCTTCAAAACTTTCCTTAGACAACAAAGCTGCAAAAGAACTCTGTTCTGTATCCAGAGAAATAAGCTTAAACATTTTGCACATTCATGATTTGCTGAATTTTGAGATGACCGCTCACCTTTGAAGGATGAAGAAAAGCTGGAGCAGAGAGTTCAAAGCCTTTGTGTAAAATCTCACCACTGCCTGGCAGAGCCTGCAACAGAAACAGAGGTTCCTCTACTCTAAATGCTTAACCAGATTCTGCCCCGCATTAAGTGATGCTAGCTTTGCTAAAAAACCACAGGAATTGCCCCTGCTCAGTTTGTTAATCCATCCCTATTGACAACACAGATGGCCATTACTTTGAGTAACCAAATCAAATATTTTCTTGTAGAAAGTATATTCTGTACTGAAATCAACAGCTCATCTAGTGCCATCTGACTGTGCCATACCTTACCCATCTGTTGTGGTAAAAGGTGTTTCAGAGGACTCATTTGTTAGCCCAAGCCTGATGTGTTCAGTCTTCCATACTACAGTCACTTACAGGTGTTCAGTCTTTCCATTATACCACTAAAACAATCCTGCAGATATTACCTTATTCAGTGGGAATTAATCAAATTACAGCAAGGCTCATCTAACTCCCCTTTCTGATACAAACACTGCCACTAAACTGAAAAATAAAAGGTGCCAAAGAAACCAAACCACCCAGTGAGGAAGCCTTTTCAATCCTGAAATTGAAAAAAATCCAACCCCAATATCCACTCCTCTGAGCCTGGAGTTCATTTAACTGATAAAATAATGTGGGTCTTGCAGCAACAAAACTAATTGGAAGCAAATATTTGTAAAACACAGAGGCCAGTTAATGATTTTGTAATGGGTTGACATGAGAAATGGCACCCACCACATACTGTCTTGGTGATAACAGGACACTGCTTAGCACCTGCTGTCCTGCTGCTCCAGTGACACAGCTTTTCAGTATGCGGAGCCTGTAGTTCCCATTGGTTTTTGGTTCGTTGCTGTTGTCGCTTTCTTTAAGTGAGAGAAAGCAGAAATCTCCAGCCGTATTTCTTAGCCTGAAATCTTTTAGCGAGTTAGAATGAGCTGCTCTCTTGATTAAACACAGGACTCTCTCTTACTCCATCATTTTCAGTATTATCACCAAGAAGAAACACATAAAAGTCTCACTGTAAATGAGCAAAGCTAATGAAAAAGTGCCATGTGAGGCTTGTAAACCATGGCACTGTTTCAGATCTCACTATAACCTATAGCTCGTGCACACCATCCTACTTGGAGAGAAAGTGCTGCAATATAAATGGATCTGTAAATTATCTATGGCTAATGCAGATAATTGGGAATGGTCAGGATGAAGAAAGATTTTCACTGGAACTATCTCCAGGAAAAAGAGAAAAGGTATTGAGAGGAGGATTTTGTGCCTGAAAATTCAATTTTCAAGCTCAATTCTCATTGCAACCGGGCTGGTGCAAAGCTCATTGCCACCAGCATAGAGAGATGGTTTGATTGCAATGGCCTCAGGATCAGACTCCCACACCAAAACACCATTCACTTGGTGTGCATCAGGGAGATCTAAGCTTTCTCAGAACTGAATATTCATTAAAAAACAGCAAGCAGATACAAAAAGAAGAATATAATGGAAGAGTACATGACTCAACAATAAGTCAGCATCAATTTCGCTATGCCCCTTGAACCTGTTCACATGATGAAGAGCAAGTCTAAAAGGAAGCCTCTCACAGACTGCAAGCCAGTGTGCAACCTCCCACAAGAGGCCTGGCAAATCCAGTGCTGTTACCTGGCTGAGCTAATTATTCTCTTTGAATTATTCAAAGTAGATTTATTAATTGTATGGAAAAAGGCTTACTGTTTCCTTCTACATTTGTTTTTATTAATTTATTCTCTCTTAATTATTACTCCACAATTATCCTGGATGAATGCTAATAATTAACTCCAGGTATTTGTTCCTAATTAAATCTGACCTCAGCTTTTGGGGAGATGGGTTTTTGGCTTTTTTTTTTCTTTTCTCTCTTTTGAACAAGGCAAATTGAGGAGACACATTTGTTTATGACATCAACAGAATAGCTGGTTCTTAACGAGACAAATACTACACCAAGTTAATTTGAAGGTAGTCTGCTTAATTCATCATATCAATTTTGTATGACATGGGCTTACGCCTGCATAATAACAACTTAAAACAACATTGTGTTGCCAGTGACAATTGCTATACTGTAAACCATTTCAGTGGGGCGCATATTAGTTTAATTCCTTGCAGCAGGCAGGTTGGCACACATTGAGAAAAATTACTGCAACATGACAAATGCTTTACATTTTACAACATAAATACTTCCTTCAGGACTACAAACCCCCGTCATGACAGAAGCACCTTCTGGCAGTACTCCAACTGACTGAGTCGGCCCCAGTGCAACCAAAAGCACCTGCAAACATACATTATAGTCACTGTCAACTCCGTTTTACTCTGGATGCAACAGCAAGCAAAGCATCCAGGAGCTTTCACTGAAAATTCAGGAAGAGTACTGAAAAATATAAACGTAGGAGTACTTCTCACCTTTTCTCTTACAGGCAAGAAGTTACCTGTAAAAGCCCAGAAAATTCATGACTCGAGATCCTAATGTGATATGGTGGGCAGCATGCTCAATTTGGGATGATGCTGGACATGATTAGTAGCTTGCAATAGAAAATTTAGGGGAAAGCAGTCAGAAATTTTAGGTGATTTGGCTCTACAACACTTGGGAGTTCAGGGATTTCACCTCAGCACTCTGGGGCATCCTAGAAGGCTGAAAAGGTGAATTTTCATGTTCCTCTGAAATTGCCTCTATTTCTGCTCACCTACTGCAATGTCTTGCAACTTTTCTGTAAGAAAAGCTTACATTAAAAGGATGCCACAACTGATGTACACTTCCACCACCCTTAAAACCAAGCAGGGAATGACTGTATCTAACAAATGGTTTGCTTTAAGGGAAAGGAATGATTAGCACTAACACTAGCATCATGCAAACAGGCCACATGAATGATTTCCTACGAAGCATTATAATGAAACTTGCAATGAAATTGTTCACAGTACTTATTTTCTCTACATATTCTGTGTTTCAGAGCACTCTATATCTTCCATAATAATAAAGGCAGGGGTCACACCATTATTCCCCATGCACTGCTTTTTTTTTCTGCGACAAAAGATCTCAAATATTGGCCATTACAGAGCAAGGTATAAAAGAGAACAGGGGAAAAGCAACGCAGCAGATTAAGCAAAACACAGTTAAGTGCTTCTCTGAACAGAGTGTGCATAAGCACTTTCTTAGATGATGGCCTTAGCTCAGAATCTTGTTAAATCAGACGGAATTGCTGAAAGGACTGGCTTTAGCTCCTGGAAGTCTTTTTAGGCACTTAGGAGCCCATGTCTTGTCAATTTATGGCTCCTGTGTTCACTGAGTCATATCTGCAAGTTCACTGAGCCTTGGCACCACTCTGTAGCAGCAGGTTCCTGCCCTCAGCAGAAAGATACCCAAGTGTGGTGTGTCTCCTCAGCCACCACCACTCAGGAGTTAAAACATTCAGGTAGCACCCAGTGATGTCCAGGCACATTAATAAGTCACATAGCAAGCAGACAGCTGGGGAGCTGACGTTCAGGCACTCTTTCCCCAGGGAAGATAAGAGGGCAGCCTGATGCTGAGAATCACTTCTGCTACTGCAGATTGGAAACCAGAGCCTGTCAAATACGAGTCAGGCTTTGAAAGCACTTAGAGCTACTCGGTACAACACCAGAGAGATCAGCACCATGTTGGGTATGGGGCTCTATCAGCATGATCATATTGGTCCCAGCACTATGCCAGGTACTTTTCCTTGGCACTGCATTATGCTGCATGCTGACCAACTGTTCAGGATGCATTATCATATTGAGCTGCAGTGAGCAACACAGAGATCTGGAAGAACACAAGCAGGTCTGTAAGCAGTTAGTCTACATTAAATTCATTTTATGCCTATCTCATTTAGCAATAGATACTTAAGTGTTTGCAACTTTAGCCATAAGGCACAACTGAAAATATTATCTTTTTCTCCCCCCAAATCCCTTTCTGCCCAAATCCCTTTCATCAAATCAGAAATTCAGAATACTGCATATAAAAAAATAACATTGTAAATGTCAATGCTAACTCCCAGTATCTAACACCTGTATACTATTATTCTGACACTCAAACACCAAGGAGAATAAAGTTTAAAATAGATTTCAAGTCACCGTGATTAAGAAAGTTGTGACAGTACCCTCTTTGAACATGAAAAGCCAAAGTAAGACACACTCCAATTTTAATTCATTCTGCTAGTTACAAATAATACAGATGCTTCAGAACAGTGAATTATATTCTCGCTCACACTCTGAGAACAGCAGTAAGAATGAACAATGAGATGTGACTATGATGGAAAGCCAGCCTTTACATCTAAATTTCAGCTGAGTAGTCTTTGTGCATACCCTCCCTCACTTATAGCATTGCAGACTGCAAGTACTACAATGCTATCTGTAAAGTAATTAATCTTACTCCTCTCAGTCTCTCATCTACCAAACTATTATGAAAAATTCTTGTGCATCCTGTTTCTGTAGCAAGATTCTACTCCTGAATGACCTGCACATCGAGCAGTAATGATGAGATGCCTTGTACCTCTGGTAGTATAAGATGCTTCTGAGTTTAAAGCTTCTAATAATTCCCTTTGTGAAATAAATCTGTATGCCTCATAAAAGTACTCCTCCAGCCCTGACAGACTGCATCTGTATCACCATGCACAATACAGATGACATATGTGTGTTCGCAGAAAAGTTTGGGTTATACCTTTATGATTTTTAGTCCTGTAGCCACACAAGAGGGGGTTAAAAACTGCCAACAGTAGCAAGGCATGTATAACCCTACCTGCTGAAGTAAATATACTTAGCATAAATACTGTAAATATATTAAAGGCACTGCCCTTTTCCTGCTGCCAAAAAGAAGCAGGTGGATCCACCTGTCAACTGATCCAGCATTTAAACTGGGGAAGCTAGCCCCTCCCTGCAGGGTTACAGTTTGATGCTGCAGACTGAGGCAAGAACACGCAGAACACTTGGCTTGGAAAGAAGCGTTCCGAGAGAGCGCTCTCATCTTCCCAAAAGTAGCACTACATGTGAAAAATCACACGACTCCAGCAGCTGACCTGTGCCATAGCACTAGCAATTAGCATGCATTACTCATCTTACCCATCGGCAAGAAGATATTCTTGGAGGCAGGCTGGATCCTTGGGAGCCATTACCTACCTCATGGAGCAGCAATGCTCTTTGGCTGACTTGGTACCTCCTCTTCCTTCTTTCTTGGTTTTGATCCACAGCCAGGGATCAAACCTTGTAAAAGAGAAACTCAGCTATTGTAGTTTCCAATTATTTTCCCCTCCCCTTTCCGTATCATCCTGGCTAATTACTGTGAGTGGACAAAACAAATGCTGTTTGCCAGATGAAACAATGTGGTAATCAGCAACAATGTGCCAACGTATCTCAATGAAAAAACAAACCCAAACACCACTGAGATGAGTATCTGCTTTGCCACGTCTGGTATTGATTCATGCATGGTCCTTCAGTGATTTTACCAGGAAACTGAAATAAATACAGCTGAAATTTGCATATGCTTATATTATAGATTTAAACCACTGGGGCTTCCAAGTCTTTTATTAAGAAAGCACAGATAATGACTGAAAGAAAATGCTAATGTTATTTTGGTGGCTCTCTCTACATTCAACTTCACTGATCAGACAGACAAATTAAGAAAGATAGTGTGCTTACCCAGAAGCCATTTGTTAAACAACTTCAAAAATCAATGCTTGACACAATTGAGTATCTTTTTACAATAGAATTTTATTTGTCATCTTGGGCTAGAAGCATCAGTTAATAATTCACTCCACAGTTCCGTAAACCTCCATTGCTATCTTTCACACAACCTTGCAGTTTCACAGGCTGTTGTTAAGAGTAGCTTAAAATAGTCTGTTATCAGTCTTGACCCTCACTGTTGTAACTCAAACAGATGCACTATCTGTGATCATTCTGACAAGGAAACAAAATAAACAACCCAGTAACTTTGAAAAGGACATATACACACTGAATACATACACAAATAATGGCTACCCACCACAGAGCACATATTATAAGAATGATAGGTCAAATCAGCAGCACAGAATTGCTGTCCTAACCTTATTATGAACTGGAGAAAGGACAGAGTGATTTAGTTCTGATTCAGATTTGGATTTTCTGTTTTCTCAAGTTCTTGGATGCTTGCACATATGCATCTGGTTTGAACGACAGAGTTCAGAATATTTAAGCTGCAGGTCAAGATGGTATTATTTGAGTATACAGGTAAATGTTCTAAGTAGCCAGACTTGGTGATTACAATGTTCCTCATAGAAATCCCAAAAACACTGAATAAAAGTATTAGGCAAACTGGTTCAGAAATTGCACCTTCTTTGAGTCAAACATGGCCTTAATGCTGCACTGTCAAGAGACTTCCCATCTTCAGTCACAAACACATCATACCTGGTTCAGTTCAGCTGCCTGATTTTCAAGCTCATGACACAGTGTGTCTGCTCTAAGCCTGAACCTCATTACACTGTAACAGCTACAGCATCCTAAGTCTTCTGTCCAACAAATAACATTTCTTGTCCAGTAACAGAAAAACACACACACAGAGACAGAATTCCTTCTCTCATCCACAATGTGTAGTTACAGGGCTATACACATGCCCCGGGCCCTTGACACACAAGCTAAATCCAGTTACTTCTCTCCTGTTCTATGTTACTTCCTTCCTAAGTGAGGTTTGACTATGACACATAAGCACTTCACCTCGAGCATCTCCGAGAAATACTCTGACTCCTCAATGGGCAGCTTAGGCTCTTATCCAATAAGCAACTCCCGGAAAATCTGTTCCTACTACAGTTATTTATTGCTTTAGGTCTTTACAAGAAGGTCAGTCCAAGGGACAACAGACCCCAGCAAGAGAGGGGTCACTGTGCTGACTCCAGAAGCAAACTCCAGAGCACAGGGACTTGCCATCAAAGTTTCTGGATGGAATTTCACTTTTCCAAGTCAGTTGTTACTGTTGTACATGTTCAGTTCAGTTTGTTTCTACAGCAGTGATAGAACCTGCGATTGCTACTTATTTTGACAGCACAGCAAACTCTCCATAGACTCCCATTATCTCTCTCCCACTAAGCACATCTTGATAATGTAATGTTGTCTCCACAGGCTTGTGCATTCAATAGGCAAGCAATTGCAGAAACAATTCTGCATGCTACTCTAGGAAATGGGGAATTATTGGTATGGAAAATCAGAACAGAACTAACGGTGGGGCAGTGCACGGCAGTCATTTATAAATGCAGAGGGTAGGAGGCTGCTAATGCAATTTAACTTTTAACACAAGGAGCTCCTCAAATACCCTATTTGGTGGATTCTGTACAAGAATGTGAATACACCTGTAGATTAAACTGTGTGACACCAGCAAGGCAGTTATTTTGGTGTTACGTTGTTTACATTCAAAAGAAACAAAACCTGGCAGAGTGAAGAAACACTGAGAAAACAGACAAGCTAACCCAAATTCATTATCTCACTATTGTACTCTTCCTTTAAAATGCAGGATACGCAAACAGATGGGAGTTAGGAGCAAAATCCATATGCTTTCTTGAAAAAGTCTCACAGAAAACTCTGAACTGTTTTGTGGAATTAATCACATCAGTGGCAAACATCACAGATTTGTAATGTTCACAAGCAGTGTTGCTATAGCTAACACTGAATTGTTTCATTACAAACTCTGATGTTACGAGATTAATATTCCTAGCTGTGAAAAAAAAACACTTTGGGCCAAAGGCATTGGGAATTGTACTGAAAAAGTACTTACTTAGATTCAGGCTTTGTGGCACTAACACAGAATATATTTACTACTGAGCTAAAAATCGATAGGGCAAGAAATGGGAAAATGCATTCCTGATTTATGTAAAAATTAAACTAAACATCTACTCATTTCCATTAGTTTATAAGAATACCATTAAAAATTCTAAACACTGTAAACAATCAGCAGGCAGCACAAACAAGCCCGGACAGAGAATTAATTATAATTATCAGCCACACTTCAAAAAAAGATGCATCTCCAGTTTGAAAGCTTTGCAAATTCGTAAGTAACCAGATCATCTCAAAGAAGGGAATGTTAATAGCATAATTCTGAAAACCAGCAGAGTGAGACGGACATTGAAAAAGAACAGGTTGAGAACTTTTATCTCATTTTAATTGAGATGTTGTTACTCAAGGGCATGTACAAAAAATATTTCTCTAGTTCCACTGTGAGCTCTTAGGGACAAGTTAATGGTGGGTGAACTACAGAAGGTGCCTGGTCCTGCACTTATCAATATTAATGCCTGCATGTTCTAAACTACTTAAGCCCTAGGACAGGTACAGCTCCCCTTTTTTTAAAAAAAAGGATAAAGGAAATCAACTCCAGTAGCTTATTTTTGCTTACATCTTTACCTGATATAAACTATCTACCTGGGTCTGGAATAACAGTATCACAGCAGTTGCTTGTTACTGTTGACTCATCTTCACTTCCATTGCCTAAAGCAGGTTGCGGACAGAGGTGTTTCTGAAGTCAAAATAACACACAATTTATGTGGTTAGGGATTATCAGGAAATTAGCCTTAGGAAAGGATGGAGGAGCACACTACCAATCTGTCAACAGACTATATTTAATCTTCATATACTATAATAAAATCTTTATTACAGAAAACATCTTTTATCTTGGCAATCAACATTTTTTTATATTGATCACTGCAGTGATTCATAAATGAGCCCTATCACAGGAGAAGAGTAGCTGTAATTTTATGGTGCCGCCTGCTGGAAGAGACTTCAGCAAAACTCTGATCTTCCACTGCAAACACAGCACTGTTTATGGAACTTGTATGACAAATAAAACACTTTGCAAAGAATGTACAGAAAAGCTTTGTGCTAAACTCCTTCTCATTACATAAAAGCTTTTAATGTATTACCAGTTTTAAACAAATCTGCAGAGGGGATATTGTCTGCATAACAGTAATGGATTTAGATTACACCGTCATCAGGAATCACTGGTCTTGTGGCTGAGCACAGGCTAAAGGCTTAAATCTTGAAAACAGGGTCAGTCTCACTGATTTATGAGGCCTAAACATAATTAAGCATCCTTCCACTTACTGTGAAACTCATGACTTAAAATGCACATAACATACTTCTCAGTATTTGTCTTCTATACATACATACAACCCCTCAGATGCACATTACAATGAAAATATAAACTGAAAGGACAGTGAGCAAATATCTAGTTGCTCATACCACAGATCCGAGTGTTTCTTCTCATTGAAGCCCTCTCTGCATGGACATGAATTTGAGGGTATCCCAGCAAAGAGGTATTTTAAAAAATGGGACTGAATGAGTAAGACCAGACATTTTCCTGTACTGTACACAATTGAATGAATAGTGGAGAACAGGTATGGCATGCTAGTTAAATTACTTTCTTGGTTAAATTTAATTAATGTCATTATTCCTGGCTGCCTAGTATATCAGATATGTAACTAAGCAAATACCCTCCTCTTATTAAAAATAAGTTATTGTAGCTGAAGATTTGAAACAAAGATAACCATCATTGACAACATTGTCAGGTGGTTCTAAGTCTGTACTTCAACTCTGAGTAGACATTAATCATAGTATCCCAGTCCATAACTGGGCCATGCTTTTCCCAAAAGAATATTGATCTATCAAGTGTTGCAATTTAGATTCCTAGTTTAAAACTGGATGCCTTGTAACATGCAAAAGTTAAACCTCTCCTCCCTTTACCAGGGAAAGGGTCTGTATCCACCTTTTCCTTCCAGCATTGTCAGATTTAGCCTGAAAACCAGCGTCTAGCAGACTGTACTGACTGCATATTTTTATTTATATTATAGTATTTTTTAAAAAATAACAAGGTCAAAACAAGCAGAAACCATTTTAATCTTCACCCCTTTAATGCTGGAATAGTTTGATCACCTTAAGGGGATTCAAAATGAAAGTCTGAAAGCCATATGGGACAGCAAACACACTAATCTGGTTTGCCTCTATGCCCTCCTCACTCCCTCCCCCCATCTGCCCACTGGACACACTTGATTTGTTGTGTTCAAAAATTACTCAGAGCTGAGGTCAAATGTAACCGGCTCACTCATTTAACATTCCCATGGATTACCCCAAATGGTGAGATTAGAGCAGTGCAGGCAGCTGGAAACCTCACTCCCCCTCCTCTTCCTCTGCTTCCATCCACTGTGTAGGAGGAGGAAAGATATGTACAGAAATACTCATATGGGAGGAGGGAAGATATGTACAGAAATACTCACACACATCTGCATGCTTTAGTGGGGGGGTTCTAATTTGGCTGTGTTTAAACTTGAGCCTGTGGTTTTATCTCCTTTTGAAGAGAAAGAAACCAACTGACTGGATCCTCAGGCACAAGAAGTCAGAACTGGCTTGAAAAAGATCTCTGAGCTCCAACCAGGGTTAACAAATGAAATATTTCAGTTAGAGAGGACACTAGACTGGATTATCTAAAGGTTCCTTCTGGCTGTAAAAAAAAATACATATAGAAAACTGTGAGAGATAGCTGATTATCTGGCTCAGAATCCTAAGCCTAAACGCTGGGCTACTGAAGAAACAATTGCAAAACACCAGTTTATGAAAGAAAAAAAGGGAAATACAGCAGTGTGAGAGAGGGTTTCTAATTGTTTATTTTCACCACTGCCAAACAAATTCTGTCCTTTGGCATGCTACACATTCCTGCTTGCTTTATATCCCATGGACAATTGCATGTCAGCAAAATTAAGTCCTACAGGTTAAGGTCCACTGTGCATCCAGCCTGGTGCCGTCTCTTTCATTTCTACAACTGGCACAACAAGATTCTACTGAATTTTAACTAATTTTTCTTTAAAACAATCCTTTATACATATCCATCTAGTAAATCAAGTTTTTAGGAAGCCGGAGTTTTATTACTGCCCTCTGTTGCTTCTGTGCTACGTGGAATGAGTACAAAATGCTGCCAAACCAACAAAGTAGCACAGGTTTTACATCCCTGTGGCACAGTGGAAGGCAGCCACACGAAGTACAAGAAAATCCCAGGACAACATGCAGGAAAACCCACTCAGCTCTCCACAAAAAACAGTGTCATCTGTCCAGTAAGATGTGGCAACACACATCTGACACGGATGCAAATACTTACCAGCAAGAATTCTGAGGGAGAAAGGAAAGAGACACTAATTCCCCTAGACAAAGATACAGACTTCCATAAATTAAAATATAAAGCACAGGCAGGCTTATAGAAATTCCTTATTAGCTCTGAAAAACTACTGTGTATTAAAAAGACCACAGAATGCAATTCATTTTTTCAGTTCAGCAGAGAAACCAACTGACACTCTGCCATTTGTTCATTTACAGCAAATATTAACATGGAACACAATTTTCTGCCTGACACAATCATTTTAATTTTTACCAAGACGAATGTTTTGAACAGCAAAGAATAATTAAATCATTTTCTATTGCAAAAGAAGCCTCACGGTCTCATCGTGTGTTTTCACCATTTTGTAAATCATCTAATGATTTTCTGCTATTTTAAATATTACCTCCCCACACCAAACTGATTAGCTAACATGAAATATACGTGAGGGACTTTCAGGAGGCAGCAAGTTCCTAAATCATACAAAGATTTCCTGCTCCTGTGAGTGTTACTCGCCTGATGAAACAGGTTAGGATAATGCATAATCAGCAGGGCCAAATGCCTGTCTGTGATGTTTCTTGTTCACTTCAAAACAAATAATCTGCTACAAAAAGAGAAATTTCAGCTCCAAGCTCAGATTTTCAAATTAACTCTTTAGTCACCAAAAAAATACCTCAGTTTGCTCAAGATACTCTGTCTCTTCAAAACAAAAGCTCCTGCTCAGCTATAACACGCTTTTGATTAGGATATACATGAAAGTCTATCTGTAGATATAAACTGGTAATTTAAAATATAATTCAAATCTGATATAGAATGGTCATAAAACAGTGAAGAGTTGTCATTCTCACTTTTTAAAATGGTTTAGGTGAGCAATGAGTAGCTATTTGCTTCGTAAAGAACATAGTCTATTTTTCACTTCAAGTGAAATGCGAGAGAATAATTTTGACCTAAGATCAGGTCTCTTATTCACTGTTTTGCTCAAAAATGGGGGAGTAACAGGCTCACCTCAAACACAAAAAACCTGACAAAAGCATTTGATGCTTTGTGCATTGTCTGAACCTGTAAAAAATTGGATCCTCTTAAGCAGGTAGAAGTATCTGCTACCACTGAAACCTAAAAGTGCCTTGTGACAAAGGCGTCCCAAGCCTCTCCAGCATTGATCCAGAAGTTCTGACCAAGAAATTTTTAAGTAATGTTGAGCACATTTTCATGTAAAATGCAGCTAAATTGTTCATCCATATATTAGAAAACCCTACTTTTTAGTCTTTAAAAATACTGCCCTGGTTAAGTAATTCTGATCTCTCTCCTGGCTACTTTGCAGCCATGGTACATGAGCATTTTTTTCCAGTTCTCACTAACATTTGAGAACCAGGCTATCAGAACAAATTCCTTTAATTCTGCTGAGCCTTAGAAGCAATTTAAGTTGGGCTACTTCCCAGGCATCTGCCCCAGACCAGGAGCCCTTATTGCTGCTACTGTAATTCTGAAATGGGCTCAGACTGTGGACAGGGATGATTGCTGGGCTCGTGGGCACAACCAACAGCATTTTGCTGGAAACAACTGATTACTAACGTGTTCGTTAATGCATTAATGCTCAGAGATGCAAATGAACAGCCCAGTTCAGTGTATCATGCCTGCCACAATGACAGGAACACCATCCCAACAATAATGAATATTCATTTCTGGCACTCTGACATTCCTATTTTTAGACTCTGAGTCTGCATCTTATTCTCCATACTCCGACCCGCATGCCCTCACAAAGGGATAGTTGAGTCCATGGTTCTGAAGCTTTAGTGATAGAGTTTTGTAGGACACCACGTCAAAGAGCATTGGTGTGATTCAGTAAAAGACACAGCTCTCAGATTGATACAGAGTAGCTAACTCGGCATCCTAATTAAGTACTGCTCTGTTTTGCAGATGTGAAAACCCAATAAACGAAATGAATTTCTCAAGGTCACAGAAGGAGTCAATAGCAATTTCAAACAGAACCCAGCTGACTGACACCTTAATGACAGATTGACCATTAATTTGCACTTTGGATCACTCACAGCAGTGCAAAGGCAGGCTGAGGCTTCAAAGTCAAATGACAGCATTTCCATTTCACTCTGCACTTGTAGAAACACATACACAGGTATGGGACATCACCTAATCCAGCCTCTGAAGAGTAAACTACATGGAAGCTCAGCTGCTCCACAGACAGAATATGCACACCCTCTCCTTGAATCACACATGCCTACAGAGCTATCTGAGTTCTGCTGGGCTGCATCAATTAAGCAAGAGCACTAATTCTCTGCTGCACTATGTCAGGTGTCCAGATAACCACAGAGATGAGAGCAGCACAAAACCAGACCAGAACAATAAACACAGCTATCACACTGCAAGAACGGGAGTGGGGAAAGTAGATTTATATACTTTGAATTCCAAATTAAGTTAATTTCCATCAGAAACTAGAGAGCAGGTCCAGAGATTCCTTTAATATCGATTAAAAGATTTATTTTTTCTTGCCATAATGAGCACAGAATTAAAGTTTGCTCAATGATAAAAACCTGAATTTTAGATGCATGAGGTTAATATACAACAGTGAATTTTTAAACCACTTGGGATTTTTTTTTGAGGGGGGAGAGGAGAGAGTATGATAAGTTAACAATGGTTGCAAATTATATTAAAGTCTTACTGAAAAGAAAGAAGGACTTGCTTGCATTTTCATGCAGCAAACTGTAACCTTTCCTGCCCACACACTTCCAAAAGCATCATTACTCTATTCTGCTGTTAAAATGACAAAAAAATAACCCTCTGCCCCAAGAGATAATGCAATTTATTAGTATTTCAGTGCTGAATGCACTTGTCAAATATTTAATCATCCAATTCTTTACATTAAAAACTGCGCAAAGGAAGTCTGCCACTGGGGAATAGCAGTGATCCACAGAAGTGGGAATATTTTTGGAGGACACTTATCAAGAAGAAATGGAGATATTGGTAGGAAAGATGGTACTGCTGGTATTGTATGCTGAGGAAAACATTAGAGGTGGCTGGGGAATAGAATATGCAAGAACAGCAGGGCTCATCCATGCCTTGATTTGCTAAATGCACACTTGAGAAAACTAGTTAGAAAAGATTTGCACACCATGATCTAGGTATGCCTTTGCATACAGAAATAAGAGATTTCTTTTAAAGGGGCTTGGAAGCAACAATCTGTTTGGCAATGCTGCCCCCTTGAAGTCTGCTTGTTGTAGAGATTCCAGGCAAGTCATGACCTTTGTTCAATGAGGGAGACAAAGGCGGAAATTCAGGCTACTCAGAGCCTGTTGTAAAAGCTCCAGATCTGGCACTGAAGAAAAGGGTAAGGTGATGGAGGCTGTAACTGAAGCTACAGAGCAGGACAGAAGGCACAAGCCTCAGTCACACTCCTAGATTTTCCTTTGGCTCCACGATCACAATAGCCATGAGCTGACAGAATGGAACAGAATTGTGTACAACTCAGAATTTAACAGAGCTGCCACAACTTCTATAACTTAGCATCATTGTCTGTCTTTTCTTTCCTAATAATTTCATTACTTTTTTCTTACCACTTTTCCTCTGCCCACCAGCTGCCTCTTTTCACAGATTGACCACTCTTACTTTCCCTACAACATTAACAATGTAAGTCACGAGCACACAGAAAATCTAAATGATAAAATAATTGCTCACTTATGAACAAAACACAATCCTGACAACTGATCTTTCTATCAAACTCGATCCATTTGTCCTGTAGAGAATTTCAAGTCTACCTTGTACAAAGAACTTAACTGGTTTACATCTGCAGAGGTTTAAGTCTACAGACTTTAATATTTATCTTCTCTTCTCCCCGTCTTACCTCACTGTGTAATGGGCCACTTTGAATAATCAAGAATTTTGAGTGACGTTTTCTTCACTTAGAAGATAGTAAAATTTGTTCACTTCATGTGTGTCCACTTAGACATTATACACCAGCACTGCTTATTTAGCAGTTGTATTTCATCAGTATCTCAGCCTCCATTTGCACCTCAGGATCAGTAGATACTATACGGACCGATCAGAAAGCTGATTCCTTGACCCACAACAGCTCTATTCAAGATACAAGACATGAGTCAGGAGGTAAAAAACAGACCAGAGAATATACAAAAAACCATACCAGCCAGCTTTAGAGCTGCCCCCAGAAGATGGAATTTCCCTCCCAGGGAAATTCTGCTATTTCAAATTAAATTTTCCTGTAACAGAGGAACAAGAAAACACCTGCTACTTTCAGCAAAAAAGATCTGAACTTGTTTCAGCCCTTGTAGACAAAAGGTTTTCAATGTTCCCAAGAACTAGTAGCACAAAAACTAAGAATAACAGCACGTATTTCAGTTTTATATACATAACACCCTGATATTCACAAGGTACATGTAAATCTAAGCAGTTTACACCCATTTATCTGCAGCCTGCATCAAAATAAACTGTGAACAAAACCATGTTTCTCCTAAACATCTTACAATCCAGCAGGAATCCACACTGTATGGCTAATTATAAATCAGGTCTCTCCCCCCTGCAAAATGGCAAGTGTCACAACTGTGACACAAGTAAGGATATATCTGCAATTCATAGAAAAATACACACATCATTTGCTTCACAGTACATGGTAAGGATTCATCACCAGGATTAGAAAATAACGGTCCACCTCATCTCATTCACTGATATTCCAAGAAGCAACCTTAGCTCTCTGTGTTCTTTCTCTGATGACCTGAGAGAGGAGCCACAAAGGTATTTTGACAATATCTCTTGGGAACACAGTGCTGCTTTCGCTAGTGCTTTGACACCAGAAAATGAGAGCTAACACTGCTTGCTTCTAATCCCCCTTCTTACCTTTTCAGTTAACTACCAGGAGGCAGACTCAGTTTTTGACCAAATGTGACTGAAGTGAAAGCCTCCAGCCAATGGTGTGAGAATGTGGCCTATGCCAGAACATCACATGGCAATGGAAAAGTTATTCATTGACATCACTAAGACATAATCCTCATTGACTGTCTACTGCTGTTGGATTCCAGCAACCCTTCCAACAAGAGGACCATGGCTACTACTGGTATCGGCAACATCCACAGCAGCAACAGCAGTGAAATTCCAGAGTAGAAAACACAAGACAGTCACAGTGCTCAGCCTTTTCAAACCATCAGTTTCTGATAGTCACATGACCATTAAGTTTCCTTTAATTAGATACGTATGATCCAAGTCAGCTTGTGACAACTCACGCATTACTAAGAAAGCACATGACCCCTAAATATACCGTACCTTTCAGCAAAGATCTTGAGTCATTCTGCCCACTCTGAAGACAATCTTAGCAATGTACATCAGGAGCATCAAGACTCAACTAGTCTTTCAAAACAATCTTATTTTATCTGTTAATTTAACAATAAATTCTAGAGTCCCTCACTGTGAATGTAGCCCCTTGCTACCAAATGCAGTAGGTATGGACTGTCACAGAAAATTTATTTCCTTAAAAATCTGAGAGATTAAATAGCCACGGGTTTTGAATGAAAATGGACAGAAGAAGAATAAATAAAAGCAAGGTATGTAGTCTACATACGTTAAATGTCCTAGGCAATAAAATAATAATATTAATATGAAATTAATCCAAATAATTTTGTCATGGCTACAGTATTGCTTATCAGTGTATGGGGGAGGGAGGACAATAAAGGCACAGGTAATTCTGAGGTATTAGCTAGTGGAACTGAAGGGGAGAAGTAATACATTTCTCTTCCATATTTACTTTGCTGCAATCACTGTTTTGATCTATGTTACCGACATTTACTGTGCTGAGAAGGACATGAGAACTCACCTGACGAATTACAGGAAGCCATTCCAAGCACGACCCTTCAAGTGCCCTTTGTGCAAGAGTGCACTGGTGTAAAATACAAACAACAACACTTGGTGATAATTAATTTCAACCTCATTTGCCAGCCCACCAAGTCCCCCCTCAGAACACAAGTTCTTTCAAACAGTTCTGAATAAAATGTCACTGAGGCAATACATGGTTTGGCCATAACACGATTACCTGTGCTCCCAGCTGTATGGATAAAAACGTGCAAGCACTCAATCACAAAGCAACTTACTTCACAGATCTACTGATTAGCTGACAGAAGAATCACTTTACCAAGTGATTTCATCTCTGACAATTATGTAAGTTCTCACTGCTGTCGGAAAGACAAGACAGCAAAACTGAACCTCAGCAGCCTCAGAATCAAACCTGGCCACTGGGAAGTCAGTGCCAGGCTGCATTAAATTCTCCTTTTGCTAAATTCAAATACTAGAAAAGTAACTTTGGTCAATTCGCTGAACATTGAAACAGGAGCCCGCTGGAGAAAGGAAATAAATTAACCAGTTAATAGCTGCATATTTTGAGTGCTGTACAGTGCTATCTGGACAGTGTGCGCTAAGCCAGGAGCTTAAGGTTTGATGCATAAGAGAGCTGAGTTACAGAACTCAAACCAGTGCTCTCCTAAGTGTTGCTTGGATATGAGGTCTTCATTTGAGACTACAGATAAATCGTATTAGCTGCTTCTTACAGCACTCAATTGCATTTTTAATGTGCAGAAGAAGGCAGCAGTTATGTTCTAGTGACTTTCAGTTTTGTTTAGACTTACAATTCTGCCTGGCAATCATGAATAGCAATTCCTGGATTTCAAAAGTAGGAACCTTTAGCACAAGGGAGATAAGTGACACAATTACACAGCAAGTCAATGATCAAAGCCCTGATTCTGTTTTACAATTCTAGTCACTGGACTGTTTTAGCTCCCTCAGCAATGCTCTCAGATCAAAGGAGTCTTGCCTTGACAAAGGCTCACGTGTACAGTGATGCAATTTCTATAAATAGTGAGACGTGAACCTCATTTGTTGGCACAGGTGACGGAAAATTGACTCTTGTGGTTTTACAGTAGTTTAACTACAGCAAGAGCTGTTACAGATATCCATACAGGCTAACAAACAGGACAGCACCTGCCTGAAGCCACTTGTCATCAATTTTAGTCATTCCTCCAACATAAAAGCCACCATTCAGAGGGTACTAGTACACACAAAAATCCTGTCCCTATACCGATCTTTTAAGATCCATACACATGCTGTAAAATATCTGTAAGTGAACAGATCATCTGCTTCAATGACCCACAACGTGATCCTAACCCCTCCCATGAATCTCTTTACTGAGGCAGGCAGAGCACATTATGTATTGCCATAGAGCACATGCCATACCTCAAGCTGATGTCCCCATGTCACATCTCAGTAATTAAGACACTTGTCCACTTGTATTCAGGATTCAAATGCTACTTTCCTAAAATCAAAGCTACAGTTACTGCGAATGTTGTGAGAAGGCAGCACTGGAGTCAGTTTTACATTTTCTATAGGACTCAAAGTTTCTTCTTCATGGAAGTCCCTATTTTACGGTAACATTCTGATCACCTTTTCCTCGTACTCCTGCATAGCATACGTTGACATGCTTTTCTTTCATCTTAATGAAAAGCTGTTGTCATATGTTAATGAATAATGAAACATAAAAATAACAATTCATTTTGTAGCGAGATTTCCCTCCCTGAATTAAACAACCTAATTACTCCCTACTCTCATTAAATAAGTCACTTTTATTAGGCTATTTTACAATATACTTAATGTAACTTGGCTCCCAACTATTCTAAACCCAATTAGAAAACAACGGTACCATCTTTATTGCATTCAGCCCATATTATGCCATTATACCTCTGACTCCTGAGAACAGTCTTATAATAGGATAGGCTGTAAGAATGGGAGTAAAATCTTATATTCAACCAGTAAGTTTGGCTAAAGAAATCCAAACCTTTAAGAGAGTAATGGGTTAACTGAGTCAGTCAGAGGGTGATCCACTGACCACCTACTTTTGCTTTTCTCTAAATGGATGTTATTTTGCACAGAGAAGGCAAATTCCTAGAAGTTAACACAGGAGGGCAATGGCAGAACTAGAAATAAAACTTTTTGATTTCTCAGTCTCAATTTTCACATAAAGTTATTAGTCAGTCAACTAATTTGGCTCAAGGGTAACTATATATGACAAAACAGAAGCATTCAGCCAAAAAATCCTCAGGGCCAGATTTTCTGCTGTTATACAACAGCACAACTTTACTGGCATTCACGTTAACCCCCAAACACATGCGATACTTGAGAACTGTGAGCTTATAGAGATGGGTAGCTTGCCCGAGGGCTGGCAGTACTGCAAAGGAACCAGCAGTGAAGTTATGTTTTAGGGGTTATTACATGAGTGAGGACAGACATCAAGCTACAAACCCATTCAGTGAGCAGGTAGGAGGAGCAAAGGGCCAACACTGCAGTTATTGTCCAGGGCCTCCATTTCTCCTGCTGCTTCCAACTGCTGACATTAACCACCACCACATAAAAAACATCAAGCAATTCCCTTGGCTTCAGAGCTTAATGACAGGTTTTAGAATAAAGGACCTTTTCCAGTAAGATTTTAAAACTTCATGCATAAAGCAGATATATATAGATGCATTTCCAAGCTCTGAAAGAATTTCAAGGAGTAGTTTACAAAGTTTTTATTAGACATTAAACCACAATCCAATTTCTTGGTGTCACGGGGATTTGTACATGCTAACAATATGATTCAGCAAGGCATGCAGTTTTTATGAGGGGGTGGGAGAAGGCAAATGCAAACTGTCAAATCATATATATGAGGGCTAAAATCTCAATCAAGCATTTTGAAAGCTTGTCAGGAAAATTAATTACCCTCTTGATTTAAGGAGCTCATTTTTGTCCCCACAGACAAAGGCAGTATTTAACTATTAAAAACTTATATTGGTCGACAACTGACATCCAATTCATGACATAGCCGAAGGCAAAACACAGCATATTCAAAACAGAGATCCCTTAGGCACTCGTTCTTTATCCCTCCTGACTTTTCTTAAAATTTCCCTAGGAGTAAACTCTGAGAATTCTGTTTTTCAATCACCAACCCCCACGACATGTGGCAGCAATCACACAACACGAGACACTAAGTGTATATGGGAGAAACAGCAGAAAATACAGTTTGGCAGAATAAGATCGAAAGCACATACTAACAATAGGAATTTTCAAAATGCTGCAAAAGCCTTGTCCATTTGAGATCAGAAATAGTGGAAAACTCACAAGGACATCTTCTACCTTCTTCTCCATATGAAACCACTCCTCAGCAGCACTGTCCAGTCATGACTGAATTAAGTCTCTGGATTACTTTATGAAGTAGGTAAGAATTATCATCTATGTTTTAAGTGCATAAAAGGATTTTTCAGTGTCAGCAGATGAGTCAGTAGTGAAGTGAGCCCATCACACAGCTTACTGTATCCCGTAAGTCATACCAGGATAAATGTGTCCAACTTGCTACTCATTCAAGTAAAAGGTTGCCAATATCCTCAAAGAAAAGTAGCCCACTAATGTTCTTCTCCTTTTCAGATCTTTTAAACTCCTTATCTAACAAGCCAACCATCACTGCTCCTTCTGCATGAGTCTGACCTCCAGTACAGGACAACATTCATTCACTACAGCCAACTCAGCATCAGGTTCCCTGCTGTAATTCCTCTCAAGACCTTAACAGTGTAAAAGTCATCAAGTGACGATTTTATTTTGATATGCAAGCAAAACAACCAAAAAAACCCACCTAGTAGTCTTACAGGAGATACAATTAGCAGATGTAGGGACTTGGTTTAGGGACACGGTTAGGAATATGGTTTAATGGTGGACTTAGCAGTGTCTTAGGTTAATGGTTGGACTTCATGACCTTAAAGGTCTTTCCAACCAAAATGGTTTTATGATTCTATGTGCCCCAAAACACCACATAATCATATGAATGTTCTTACAGGAGTGCTGAGCCAGCAGACCTCCAGACATTTAACTCTTCTTCTTCATGATGTTTTTACTGAATAATGCAAGAAGAGTATCAGCAATAGTTCTTGGAGCTGACAAGTGCAGTACAAAATTTCTTTTGATTTGTCAGCGTTTCATAATCTCTATGCGGTAAGATGCACAGAAAACCATCTGAGGTTTAGAGGACTTATGCTTGGTATCTTCCCTCCTCCCCACATGATTAATGCTCGTTTACACTCTATTAAAAAATTAGGCCATAAAACTGCCCTAATGCAGATGATATGGTCTTCAGTTGTGCAAAAGAGCAAGTGAAAGACCCAGCTAATTTTATTACCAAGATTGATTTCTTGTCACCATATCAGCTTTACACATGTAAACTACAACATATTTAGGTTTACCCTGTCAGCAAAGCAGAAGCAGAAACATAAGCATGTGGAGTCAGCTTACCAGACACCGAGGGGAGAAAAATAACACGTGGGGGCAGGGGAAGTAGTGTTTCTGGGTCACCAAGCAGGACCTGGTTTAAAACAACAATAAAAAAACCTCACAACATACACAGGAAGTAAAAAACCCAGAAGAAACCCCTAAACATTCAGATGAAATAACTCCAGACAAGTACTAGAGCTAGATTTTTAAAAGAACTCAGCACCCAGCACTAGAGCTCGCAATGCTGGGTGACTGCTGGTTCCTGGAGCTCCTTTCTTGCCTTATCAAAGGTGTTCATTACTTGGAAACCTGGCCCCATTTTTTTTTTAATCCCACATTTTCATTTCGGTCACACTCACTGTTTCGACCCCAACCTTCCCTCTCCCCTCAAACTGATACAGAACAATACTGCAATAAACATACCGAGGGTATGCTTTACCAACTTGCCAAAATGAAACTCTCAGATATCTTACGTGCTGCAGGGACTCTGCAGCACGAAGTAGAATGAATCATGTGTGTCCACTGAAATTAAACCAAATACAATACAGTCTAAGTAAAGCCATTCATCACTCAGAGGGCCAAAGGGACTGTCATATTGTACAATACACTGGTAGCATTCTGAAGAGAACATTTTCCCTTTGTAATTCAGGATGGAAAGAGACCATAATGCAGTGGTTACAGCAACAAGACAGGCTGCAGCCGTCACTTGACTTAACCTACAGAAATAGATCGGACATATTTTTGGGATTATTTATAAATAAATGTGAAGAATTTTGCAGCATTTAGCAAATGACCATGTATACAGCAACAGCTGTTACAAGACGATCAAGGTATCTTTTGGTAATACACCAACACAAATGAACGTTCCTGATAAAAAGATTTTTTTCAAGCTAATGATTAGACTGAAGAGGACAGAAAACATGAATATTGGTGAAGCAGCAGTATTCTGCACAATTAACTGTCAGCTCCAAGCACTGCCCAAATGCCATTTTAGACTTTTTTTGCAGACAGCATGCTAAAACGAGTTTTGAAAGAGCAATCAGGGTTATTTTGCAAATTACCGTGTAAAATCTGCAAGCGCATGGGGAGAAGGCATAAAAGTGCTTGTAAATTTAACATAAAGAAACAAACACAATTATCCAAGACAGAGCCATTCGAATCACTACAATACTTCTGAAATACATAACATGATCTTAATCACTTCAAGTCCAGTGCAGTTGGATAACGAATACCTCCTGCAATGTGCTGAGCACCCTCATCACTTCATGATAGCAACATAAATTGTTCCTAACAGCTGCCAATTTACAATGTTGGTAGTAGGTAAGAGTTACCTGCTTCCGATTCTGTCCATTCAAATTGACTTATTGGAAGTACACTCACTCATCTTACCCCCAGCCAGATTCTAGTTATTCTGCCCACTGGTCTGCCCAAGTATGACCACGACAGCCATCTTTTCTGGGTACAGTAAATCCCAAATAGGTAATACCACCAAAACAACTGTCCTCGTCACAAATTCTTCCTAAACAACCTTCTGGACAGTGAAATCACCCACAAAGCTGCTCTCCTTAGGTGATGCTTTTATAGTATATGAAACCAGGAACTGTTCTATGAAGCTTCTCACCTGAACGTATGAAATATAGAAGGTTTAGCACAATGGCATTAGCAAGGGCTGGTGCTCTGCACAATGCAGTTGTCTGCATGCACATGTGAAATGCAGAGCCTACCAGAGGAGGGAACTGTTTGGCCCTCATCAATATTGTACCCAGTATCAGCATTCCTTAATACCTTTATAACAGGAAACTCCTTATTAGCAGTTTACAAGGAGAGAAATAGGAGAAGATGAGATCATTTGATCAAGCAAAATCCAACTTGAGCTGGGAATACAATTGGTATCTGCTGTGTCCCAGTTTTGTGCTCTGCCCACTGGGTCAATCATCAGACACATTGAGACCATCTAAATCCCTTAGGTTTCAGTTCTCTTACAGTTTTGTCTGTTTGTAACCAGTCACCCCATTATTGACATCTGTAAAAGGGGACGGGGGCAAACACACACAACAAACCCACACAGCCTAAATCGCCACCTCAGCAAGCTCAGCAGGATGTTCTACTCATCTCAATTCTCTTTTCAATTCCTCTTAAAGGAAAGGAAGTCACATAAGAGCAACGGAGAGTAGAAACCTTCCTCAGTTTTTGGTCCTCCTCCTTGCCCCATCCTCATGACAGGGATAAACAATCAGTTCCATAATCTTCAGTAAACCAATTCAGTAAACTCTAACAGAAAAGAGTATTTGTGACACCAACCTCACCAAAAGTGGAAAAGCCTGAAGCACAACCACAATGATGGGCAGGCACTGCAGTCACACATACTCTGCCAGTGTACAGACTTCACTTGCTAAGCAACTGTTTACAGTGTCAGCCAATTCAAAAATGCCAGACGTACCTACTGCTGTGTTACACTTGCCTTAGACATGTGCCACCATTAATCCTTAATGTCAAAATACTAGCTACTAATAAATATGAAAGGATACAACTCCTTCAACTACAAGAAACCTTAAAACCTGAGAACAATTCTTTTGCAGAGAGCAATATGTCTCTGGATAATTAAGAACTGTGAATATTTAGCCCACAGAAAGGGAATGAATTATAAACAGATAGCCACGAACACCGAGCATCCTTCAATTTGTAAAGTGCTTACCCAACATTTAACAACAATTTTTTCATTATACCATTTTCCCATCTTCCCCCCACCCCTCACAGAGATATTATTGTTGGAGGATGTCATCAGTCCTGTTTCAGATCTGTCAGATATAATCTTCTAATCTGCCAACTTTTCACAAGGAAGAGATGAGCTCATGTACTGACTGACAAGATGTGCTGAAAAGTCTGGGCTTTCTCGAAGCCTGTTAAAAGTTTAAGTTCCCCCCTTGTGTGAATACTGTCAAACTTGGCCCTGCAATTTTCATAATGACAGCTGCTGTCAGTTTAAAAGGGTAAATTATTCAGTTAAACTGGGAATGCTGACAGTAACTGTAAAAAGGGGCTTAGCAGTGGAGAAAATAAAAAGGTTCCATGTATCTAAGGAAAGATGTAGTAAATTCACTAAGACACCTTAGAAATACTCAACTTGAGCTATTTTCAAGTCTCATTCCAAAAACCTGGGAAGCTATTTACTTTGGGAGGAAAAGAATTAACATAAAATTAGATCATATCTGTAATAAAGTTGAAGAGACCTACAGCCAAGTTTACAAAGATATTCTGATGTCTGTAAGTACACATCTTTACACCATTTACAACACCATACAAGTTCTCCAACTCCTGGGTGCTTCCAATGGGAGATCTGAAGTTTCTGATATATTTTTTAAAGTAATTTTAAAAGCTCCATTAAGTGCCTACCTGCATTCTTTGAAACCCATTTCCAGTACTTGCTATTGCGAAGACAACTTACCATATATACTTTGCAAGTTCTTCTCTCCTCTGCCCTACAGCAGAGCTAGAGATCCACCTCTGCAAAACACATTTTGAGATCAATCCATTTTGGAGATGGACAGAGAGAAATAAATTGTAATTTCATCATTCTACTTGTTTGAATGAAAATGAGGAAAAACAAACAGAAAAACATGACTTCCCAGCACTGTAACATGCGTCATTTATGTTTTGTGAATGCCTACTACTCCCATTCAATATTTTCCATCTGTTCTTCCAACTAACGGTGCAGGTATGAAGGGGTGACAAGCAGTAGCTTCTTCACAAAGTGGAGAACTTACTCTCCACCATGTACAATTGTATCACTAGCTTCCTTCTGGAATAGGTGAACATGAAGCAGGCATCAACAACTATTGTCTGCTTTTACTGGGAGACACGGTACTCTAAGCCTGAAGCTTGCTAGGACATCTTAAATGAGATGTAGAGTGTTTGCCACGTGCTGTTAATGTATTTCTGGTTCCTAACAGTCAAAAAAGATTCACACAAAACCAAGGGGGATGTGGCTCTTTGAAAAATTGGGGTTTGTTTAAACTGATACGCATTAAGTCAGTTCGGAATAAGATAAAATAATATCATTACTATACACCAGCCTGAATAAAGCACTATCTAAATCCATTACAACTTGCACCATCTATTCTCAATTACAATAGACACTGTAATACTTGTACATGAGCTATCAGATACATTAAATTAGCTATGAAGCGATACAATCTCCCTCAGTAATCGTAGTCATCATCTTTCTACTCTCTAAAGAAACAAGTCTTGCTGGCTGTAATTGCATGAGAGTTCAAAGCATCTCTGCTCACCTGTGTTCCTGTTAATTCCATGCTCTGTTATCCATGTCTCCACAGACTCATCTACATATTTGGAAATAGGATTTCTGCCTCTATAAGAACATAAATTCTATGCTCTACACATACTTGCAGAAGTAGGCACTCCTTACTTGTTTCCTAAGGGTACGAGAGGTTAATCAATGCTTCAGTTCTTGGGGCTAAGGAGAAGTTGAACTCCATCTCTTTCTCATGCAATCATATTTTAAAACTTGATTGCTGCAACTGTAGACCCACCCAAGCACAGTTTCTTGCCAGATGTTTTGCTGTGTACAGAAGGATACTGATGAACAGACACATGGAAAATTGCAGCATAGAGGAATACGGCCGGCGAGCTTCCACCCAGCAGAATCCCACAGTGAGTCTTTGCTATTGATGTCAATCTTAGAGGGTAAAATTCAGTGCTATGTGCAGGTCAACGCAAGACTACAACCTTGTGATCTTAAATGTGCCTCAAATGCTCCTGAAATGCTACATTTTCCTTAAATGGATGAAATCCAACTTTCCTAAGCACTTACTGTAATTAAAAATTCTGGGTAGGCCAAAACTCTAGCTGATCTACTACAGAGGGATCTTTATACAAAGATAGGAAAGGACACAAACTAAAGATGACTCTCTCCCCACCTCCCACTGGTAAATACAGATTACAAAGAACGGTTCCATCCAGAAAATCCATTTACCTTTGCTGTAGCATCTGCAGGAAGCCTCTGGCTTCTGGCTCAGAATTTCTCAGCACTATATTTTGTATTTTTCTTAATTCTGTACTTCCAGGAGGAGGAAGGAATTCCCTGTTTGCTCTCACAGAATCTGTGTTTTCTTTTTTCTCAATTTCACCTGATAATTGTTACATAAAGAGAAGAAAGTGGGTAAAAACAGAAGGATCAGAATCCGGATTCTTTAGTTCCGTCCCTGCCCATTGCCTGCACAACACATGAGCTCAAGATTTCATTTACAGCAAGGTCTGCAAAAACATTCAGTTTTGACTTCCAGCTGCTCTAATTCAAGTCACTGAGAATGGTAATTGTCAACTTCAGTATGAGGAGAGCTAGATCAACAAAGTGGGATTTTGGAAATCCCATATTCAATATATTCACTATCATGCCTTGCCATCTTATGGAGGTGTTGAGAACATTTAATTAAAGCTGATACAACTCTGAGGTCCCAGTTGTGAACAGCAGTAGATCGAGGCATAAATTTGTTAATTAAAGGCCTTCTATTCAGATAGCTTTCAAAAATTTGTCCTCAAAAGAGGACAACAAAAAGTTGCAAATAAACTTTTTGTAACAAGCATTATGAGTTAACTATTATAAAGTTCTTTAATGTACTAGCTTTTTCCATTTTTTTCTGAAATATAATTGACTATTAGATTCTTACATCAACACAAATAAACACTTTGTAAAGGATCTATGGACAATCAAAAATGAACAAATTCACAAGGGCAAAATTTTGGATACACTGGTGAAAGAACAAATACAATTTTAATGGAACTATTTTTAATAGCAAGTAGTTTGGTCTGGCTGTGATGACACTGCTCAAGTACACTGCAGCGCACTGTGAGTTCTACACTGGCAGAGCTGTGGGAAATATCAAAGTTTAATAACACCTTTTTTGCCCATCTCACTTCATGTAATTTGTGTAGATCACACGGGGGAGAAAGCAGCCAGTCTCCCGAGTAGGGGATAAATATGCTGAGAGATTTTAACTTCCTCAGACAAAGACTGTATACTTTCCCTTCGCTCGGTAAGCAAGTTAACTGCAACTAACCTTCAAAGACCTATGACTGCAATCTTGATGAGGTCTCTAGTACAGTGACAGACCTATGATCATCTCATCAGGTGAGTGCTAAGAAAGTCTATCAAAAAGCATATGTGAAATTCATACATGATACTGGCAGCATCCTAGTTTTACAGCAATCCTAGTTTCACAATCCCTAGCAAAAAACAGGTCCACAGGCCTTTTACAGACACAAGGTAATAGAAAGATGTTGCCATCCAGCTGCAGCACTCGAATTCCACTCTGGACTAGTGGGTGTGCGTATCGCAAAACAGGAAGAAGTACAGAAACAAGGCCTGCATACCTGAAAGGAAAACAGATTTTAAGTGATACAACTTCACCCACTAAAATTACACATGACAACGTACCATCTTTCCTCTGCTATTGTTCTCTTGAGGACAGAGATATTCATAGAAACTTACCCTGCAGCACCTGCATACTGAAATCCCACTGAAGTCATTGGGTAGCAATGAGCAACCACACGACTGGCAGCTGTTCGTTAGCATTAGTGTTTTCCTTGAAGCATGAAGGCTGTTATATGCACGTCAATAAAGGTTATATGGAGAAATGGATACCAAAAGCAAAGTTTCAAAGTCATACATTGATTTGCAATGGCCTATTTAAGGTATCAAACATTAACCACTTCAATATTTTCAAAGATTGAACCTTTCCCAACCAGAGGCTTATAGATGTTTGTTTAATCTGCAAGAGGATGACAAAGCTGCCCAGTGAAACACTAGCCATAGCCAATTTTGAAGTCCCTAGCACCAGGAAACACTCTGGCACAGAGGGGAGTTAAAAAAGAAAAAAAAAAACAAGCCATCAAAAAAACCCCCAAAAACCCACACCCACATGGAAGGGGAAAAAAAATCCACCAGCAATAATCTTCATTTTATTAACTGAAAGGGAACAATGACATGGATTATCATACCAGCACTACTGAATCAGTACATCTAATTCCTCATGAGGCCCTGTGTAATACTGTGTGAGAGATTTAGGCACTACCTGCACTAACGTACGTTGGCTCAGAGTAACGGAAATAAAGGAGAGAAACATTAGAAGACAATATTGCTACAAGTAAAACTAACTGGATGCGTCAGTAACCTACTGTATATGTCAAAAAGCTCATCCAGGTCTAGCTCAGAGCTCATGGAGGTGATATAATGAGCAAAGTGAAATATATTCAAAGTAATTTCAGCATCGTTAGTACATTGTAAAGGTCTGCACTACATTAAGCGTCATTTTCAAGGCCAGCAGCCTGAAAAATGTAACAGACCAACACAATATGTGATTGATGATGAAAGCAACTGGTATATCAGTCAGGAAGGGCAGGCACAAAGGTGAGGTCACAGAAAGGGATGAAGGAGCGATAGTCTTAGCTTGTGTTGCCACATGCTGTATGAAGAGACAACCAAGGCACATTGAGTGGCACTGAAAGTGCAGTAAAAGGATTAGGATGACAGAAATAAAAAGGTAAACAGAACGCTCTCCTCTAGCCCTTTGCTCATTCTTCCTCCTCTCCCATCTCTGTTGATGACCCAGATATTACAAAGAGATAGCATTCCCAAACTGAGACACTCATAAACACTCTGAATCCAAATGTAACTTTCTGAACATTAGCAATGCCAATCAAGGAAGGAACTCGGTGACCAGTATTGGACCCTTCCTTCTGAAACAGGATTCAGTCACACACAAATTGTGGTATTAACTTGCGTAAGAGTTTTTTTCAAATCATATCTTTCAACGCCGGAGTACAGGAAGCTGGACCTTGATGAACTGACAACACACGTATCAAAAGAAAAGAAAAAGGAATTGAAGCTTCTCCAATAACTTTTTGCGTGTTGTTTCAATTAAATTTCAAAAGTAAGCTTCCCAATTAAAGCAGAAGATGGAGGAAAGGGACATAAATGTTTCCTCTCCTTATGAAAGGGCAAGACCTGCAATTAACTCTTGTTCCCCTCCCTGCTGCCAGTCATGTCCAATTCAATGCAGACTCCTGAAGGCAGAACAATCCCACGAGACAAGTAGAAATGTACAACCGAGCACATTTTTTTTCTTGCCAACTCACGAGCTCCCAAGTACCACTCAAGACATTCACTCTTTGACCCATGTTGATGCCTCTGCAGTGGAGCTTTTTGTGGATTTCCATAGAAAGATTGTGCATGGCTGCTGCAGTATGAAACTCTAAACTATATTTAACATTGACTTAGGGGTGCTGAAGGGTTCCTCATGTGTTCCTGGTCTCCCTACAGTTTTATCCCGTTTCACAAGTCACTTCTTAACAGTTTCACAGGCTTTGAGCCAAGAAGGGACAGTACTTCTCTTTAGTAATTTTCTTTCTTTTAGTATAGAAAAATTGCTGGAATTATACACTGCAACAGGTATACACTGCAATGTGTACACACCAACTAAGACACGCTACAGTAAACAACTGCCATTTGTTTTACTGAATATTTAACAGCTTCATTTAGAACGCAGAGCTATTTTACCTTTTGTATGTGCACTAGGTGTCAAGACACAATCATATCAATCCATTCAAATCAAACCTAAACCAGGGCCTCTTAAATAAATACACAATGTAACTAGAAGGAAACGGTCATCTCAATATTGCCATACTAATGAGAACTGCCTCTATGAAATTACTATATTCATTTAATTAAAAAGCCCATTATGGATCCAATTCAAAATGATGTTCATTGAACTCTTCCATATAAATTTAATTTGCTTTTGTAGAACATTAGGAGTCGCACGCTTATTCGTATAAACAGGTTCTGAATAAAAAAGTATTAGGAAAATACAGTCAGCCCTTAATTAAAGAGTTTTAGCAGAGCTAGCTATGAATATGAACACCAAAGATTATTTTCTAAAATAATCATGACTCAGATTCATGAGTAGCATGGATGTAGTAGTTTCCAACCAGTTCCTTTCCCAGAGTACCTGTTCCACCCCGGCTGCAGGGACACCTCAACTGCACGTGCGGCAGATGCTGAATCACCACAAACTTCTGTCAGATTGTTTCAGCAGCAGCTGTGCCATCCTGGAGTGGAAGGATGAAGCCCAGAGGGATTAGCTGCAAAACACTACTGGAGTCGCCCAGAGCAAGCAATCCCTGAGCCTTAGCAAATTCCTATGGGCAAAGGTGTATTTATCATACAGTTACTTGCACACAAAACAGACATAATGAAAAACGTATCAGGACAGAATTAAGGATGAATACAACAGGAAATGACATTTTTCAACAGTTACTTACACTGGTTTTGGTCTTCACTGAAAAAATAGTAGGAGTTGAGACTAAAAGATGCTAAAGAATATGAGCCATTGCTCTGTGAAAACTTTGGGGGAAAGCGCTGTAATTTTTTTTACAGTAAGTTAAAAAGCTAGTATCAGCCAGAGCCATGACTTTTGCTTTGAAAAGGCACTGCAGGAGTAAGCAGCTGTTTGTTTTTTATCTCTTTTACTTCAGAAGCATAAGTAACAGGGAATTAGATCGCCTTCACTATGCAAAATCACTACTTTAACAGACAAGCAAGTTCTAGACAGGTAGCCACAGTAGAGGGGTAACTGCAAGGTATTTGCCCCCGCTAAAGAATGGACATCTTCAACTCAGCACCATAACCGAGGCTAACCCAGCTTTAAGAAATGCACTGCAACATGTAGACTTACCTGGAGTCTCAAAGACTTTGGAATGCTATCTCTAAGTCTGACAGGAACATAGAAAAGTAACAGCCTACATGTTAAAGAGGTACTCAATTCCAGGGCTGAACTGTAGTTTCAAACATTAAACTCGGGTCCAGACATCACAACATTTGAATTATTTATGTGATTGCTAATGTTAAGACCCAGCATTTAAAACAAATGCCTTATACCCTGGTCTCTGGCACACACATTTACTGCTAATGAAGGCATGTAATGCCAATGACCTCCGTTCCAGATTTCAGCTACACTTAAAATTTAGTACACTGGAGACTGAAAATCATGGGCTGCCTGTATTTACATCTCATGCAATCCTCTTGAAATTAATAGAGCTTTGTAGCATACAGAGCAGGCAATTTGGCCCAGAGTAAGCAGAAAGCACACTTTCAGCTTTTAGTGCAGATTATTCCACATTTTGTTAAGCTGTCAAGCATGTCTGGTAAAAGCAGGCTAAGAGAGTGACAAGTCAGCAGTGCTGCCCTTTAGTACTTCACATTTTGCAGCATATTAGTTTCCACAGCTCCTTAGAAAACAGGATTTTAGGAGAGCCTCATTAGTCATAATGTCTATTTCTTGTCAATGCAATTATGTTCTACCAGATGTTATTAAGTGTTCTGGACAGTCTTCTCTAACCTACAAGTCTGTGTTGTTTGCCATCAACACATCAGCTCAGGATCTTCTTGTATCAATGAGGTTAATGCGAGGTCTCATGGATCTTTCTGTTTAGGCATTGCTACTGAACAAGATTTAGCACTTTTCTGAAAGTAAAAAGACACAGAGAATACATAACAGTGATATAAAAAGGGCCATCTGAACAGAAGCCTTTGTCAGAATAGAGAAACATTTGACTACCATCAGCAAAGCATTAAATTTTGCCTCATCTAACGACTTTCAGAGGAACCTGGGTGCTGAGATGGCCTTTCTGCACTTGGCAGAAAGGACCCATTTGCACTAGGATAAAACCCAAGCAGTTTAAAATTGTATCAAGTGTTTTAAGGGAGCTATTCAGAGGCAAAGAACTGTTGAAGTCACAGCTGCACTTATGAGCTATCATAATGTGATTCCAAAATCAACCTTCAGTCAAGTGGTTGTCAGTATCAACACTGAACGGCCTCTGCGCTCCACTCAACATGGCTCAGGCTTCAGATGTTTCTGAAAGAGGTAAAGACTATTTAACAAAGCTAATGATAGACAGCTTTGCACAATGCTGATTTGCCTAGAAACTGCAACCCATCTGCAAGCAGTAGACAAATATGCACAGAAATGAAAGATAATACTGACCACGATTGTTTTTTTCCCTTTCAGCTCTTAGAACAAGGCAACAGTCAAACACGGATGGGACGTGACCACCTCTTTGTCTGCCTGTGCTCTAATAACACCACTGGTGATTGCATGCAAACATCTCCAAATGAGCTCGAAGCCTCTAGTTTGATGCTGAATGACTTGTTCTGACTTACGGATTGTTTTCAAGGAGGTTCAAAGCCTGGAATTTAAAAAGTCAATCAGGAGTTTCGACATGATGCTAATAAGCAAAAATTAAGGTGTGTCAATAGGTTTTGACAGAAAAGGTATTATCTGCATTATATAAATCACATGATTTCAAATGACTATTTCTTAGCATATCATTAAAATACATTGACATTTTAATTTAAACCATCTTGGATATTGCTGTGATTATGCTTTAAACTACCACTCATCTGAACAGGGAGCACACAGCAGAAGAGAAGGCAACGAGCTGCTCAAGAGCCGTATCTGTCGTATGTAATGCGTTCCATCCAAGGATTGCACAATTCCCAGAGAATTCAGCGAAGAATTTGCTTCTGTAAGAACCTCTGGAGATGAGTGGTGGCGAAAAGGACGTGTGGGGGAGACAGAGACACCTCAGAGTCCGCTGTGAGGTGAGGGACGCCTGAGGCCCACAGCGGCGCCGCAGCTCCCGCGCTACAGACCCCGTCCCTCAGCTGCTCCTGCAGGGGGCGCCCTCCCGTCCCTCAGCGCCCCCGCGGACACCTCAGCGCTCCCTCAGAACGCGCCTCGAACGCTCCCCCGGTTCGTTCGCGCTCACCCGCCCGCCAGCACGGGGATCTGGGCTCATCCCGCTCCCTCGGCCTCCATCTACACCAACACAGCAGCCGGGCGCCCCGGCCGCCCCCTCCTCGCGGGGCCCTATCGGCGGCT